>OY757257.1:12458388-12506325 GCA_963584085.1 Pyrausta aurata | reverse complement strand
GTCAGTCATACCTTCATTCACGTTAGCGAAATCTAGACCAACAATCGACTATTAGTCTCTATGATTTGGATAGCAATTCAGCAGCTGCACCGCAATGGGAGTTCAGAAAATACGGAAATCTTTAGGATGGGGACCGCTTTCGCCGCTTAGCGCAAAGTGTGGCCGCGAGTAGAGGTTGCATTCGAATATTCGAATATTCGAATTATTCGAATTTGCATTCCTAATTAGTATTCGAATAGTAAATTGTTATGTATTCGAATATTCGAATATCATCATTATCAGCCAAAGAACGTCCGATGTTGAACATAAGCCTCCCCCACGGATTTCCACAGCGATCGATCAGAAGCGGTCTGCATCCAGTTTGATCCTGCGATCTTTACAAGGTCGTCTGTCCATTTTGTCGGTGTCCTACGCCGCATCTTTGGTCGAAGGGTTCCAATCTAGAACTTTTCTGCCCCAACTGCCATCAGTTCTTCGCGCTATGTGCCTTGCCCGCTGCCTCTTGAGCTTACTGATTCTCAGGGCTATGCGTCCATTACCCTAGTTCTACGTATCTCCTCATTTCTGATTCGATCTCGTAGAGAAACACCGAGGTTAGCCCTCTCTATCGCTCGCTGTGTGATTTTGAGCTTTCTTATAAGGCCCCTAGTAAGAGACCATGTTTTGGATCTGTATGTCATCACTAATAGCACACACTGGTTGAAGACTTTCGTCTTCAGACACTGAGGTTATTGAGACGAGAAGACACTCTTTCCCAAACGCTGCCTAGCCGAGCTGCCAAATATGAACCCATCAAACTAAATAGGATCATCACAGAGCCAGTTTATTTTTTATATATCGTGGCATCATAATAACAGACGACTCCGGATGCGCATTAGACATAAAAACTAGACTAGCCATGGCGAAGAAAGCTCTTAATGCAAAAAAAGAAAGTTTAAATCCAGAATATCGTAGACAATCCGAAAAGGGCTAATAAAGATATACTTCTGGAGCATCGCTCTGTACGGTAGTGAAACGTGGACAATGACTCAGCGTGACAGATAAAGAATAGAAGCCTTCGAGATGTGGTGCTGAAGAATTATGGAGAGGATTAGCTGGATGGAAAAGAAATTTAACGAAAGAAATATACTTCAAACAATTGAAAACCGGAGAGGGAAGTTGCTTGGACACTTGACACGGCACACAAGCTTGATTAGAATCATCATAGAGGGAATGTTTAAAGCGAAAAGGAAAAGAGGAAGACCTAGAAGAGCGTATGTGACCCAAATAAAGAAAAAGTTGGACGATAAATCGTATCAAGAGGTCAAGGTGTTGGCTAGGAATAGAGATAAATGGAGAAAACTTCACCGACAAGAGCATAGCTCTTAAATGAAGTAAATGAAGAAGAAGAAGACACCAAGCCGAGTTCGATTCGTCGATTGAGCTCTTTCTCAAAGTTGGACCTACCTAATTGGATTTCCTGTCCCAAGTAGATGTACTCGTCGTCAACTTCGAGAATTTAGTTCCCGACAGATACTGGAGTGGGTTCAACAAGTGAGCTCGACATGATTTTCGTCTTTTTCATATTCATTTTAAGACTTACTTGTTGGGAGACTCGGTCAAGGTCTTCGAGCTTAGTGCCAAGTTTGTCCAGCGTCTTTGCTTCAATGACTATCATCGGCAAACCGGAGGTGTGTGATGTATTTGCCACTGACGTTAATGCCGTATTCTTTCCATTCCAGGAGCTTGAAGGCGTTTTCTAATGCCGCTGTTAAAAGTTTCAGAGTATAACGTCTCCCTGGCTTCCACCTCTTAACAGTGGAATCGCCCTCTTATTCCGTTCCTGTACTCGTGCCGATACGGTGAAGTTGTTATACAGATACCTATAGTCTATGTGGCACGGGACACCGCTGAAGAAACCGGAGCACCGCCCAAGTGTCGATCGAATTA
Organism: Pyrausta aurata; assembly: GCA_963584085.1. NCBI lineage: Eukaryota > Metazoa > Arthropoda > Insecta > Lepidoptera > Crambidae > Pyrausta > Pyrausta aurata. Next base: position 12,504,396 of record OY757257.1, on the reverse strand, counting down.
AAGGCCTTCTCATAGTCCACAAACGCTAAGATAGTATAAACGGTAATAGTGTAAACGGTAATATAGAGGCATATTGTACTCCTCGGACTTCTGTATAATTTGCCTAAGCGTATGGATGTGGTCTATGGTACTATAAAACGTTTTCGGAATCCGGCTTGTAAGGGAAGCTGAATATTCGAATATTCGAATAATATTCGAATATCACTGAAAAAATATTCGAATATTCGAAAAACAAAAGTAGCGAATATTTGCAATCCCTAGTGCTGGATAACTAAACGCAATATGTATGTGTGTCGACCAAGTAGGTATATGGGGGTACTAAACGCAACCAAGCATTAGACCTTTACGGTAATACTTCGGTTACCATTCTCTTGCCGCTTCCTAGAAAACTAGTAACATTTTTAGTCGCTTTTAATGGCTAGAGCCGTACGGTGACTGTCTTCTTATGTTAATTGTCATCTATAAAGTGATTTTTTTTGCGTCCTTAGCATTCATTATTTTAATTCGATGTCTCTGAAATCACACAATTTTATCATCAACGAGCACTAGACAAGCTGCACTGTTCAAAACACATTTTGTGTCACATTTTCTAAAATGACTAAGTATGCACAAACACTGCAATTACCATGGCAACGCTTTGAAAGTTGCTCCATCTGGCCTCAATTTTTGTACAATAACGTTTGTTCTGGAACAGCTCTAGTGTCGTCGTCGACAAGATATGCAATAATGATGATTTCAAAATTAAGCCCATCGTACTTGCCCATGATACTTAAAGAATCGAACCCATAACTATAACAGGTAACAATCTCCAACGACAATCTATACTTAATATTATAAAGCTGAAGAGTTTGTTTGTTTGTTTGTTTGAACGCGCTAATCTCCGAAACTACTGATTCGAATTGAATAATTCTTTTTGTGTTAGATAGTCCAGTTATCGAGGAAGGCTATAGGCTATATAACATCATGCTACGACCAATAGGAGCAAAGATATAGTGGTAAATGTGTAAAAAACGGGAGAAAATATTTCATCTTTGAAGCCTTCCGTTGCGTGCGCCGTGATAACGGTTCAAGATACACAAAAAATATGTATTAAAGAATAATAGCTCTTTTAATGATCTAAAAAACAGTCCGCGATAGTATATGTCTATCTTTTAAGATTAACTCACACTGCCGGAAGTCACTAATCCACGCGGACGAAGTCGCGGGAAAAAGCTAGTTACATCTATATACATCTAAGCATAACAAAAACTATCTCTGCAGAGTAGACCATTAGCTCTGCAAAGAAGTTACAAATTTACACATACCACATTTTAAAAAAACTCCTACATTATACGGAAGTTCTCGTTCTGCTAAAGAGGCATCTTTTCATTCTACTTCGCCGCCTATTAGACCGTAATGAACTAATAGGGCCGTCGCCATATTAGGCGAGGCTCCATACAGCTGAACACGGTGCATAAGATTGCTAATTTTACAATCTGCATTTGACATACATTGTTTGTTAGGACTGTTCTACAGCGAGCCAGGAGCGACGCTTTTATCCTAGGTCTTCCATATGATTAATATCAGTTTTCATTTTACATATTGCTGCTGGCTTCCTTTATTTAGGTTATTATTAGTTATTGGTAAATTCAGTTTCACAACTTCCTGATGTTGTTTTTTTCTAACTTTTTCGGGGGACAGTGTAATGCCTCACATTTGATACTCTTCTTTATCTCCTATACCTAAACAGTCAGGGATGATCGATCAGGGATCGGTAGGGTGCCGGCGGTTTCGTTAGCAAAATAATGACAGAAGGTAATAAACACTTCCGTAAGGGGGTCTAAAAGTAGGTCTAATAGCTTTGCATCTAACGCGAATACCGTATGAGACGTTGTAAAGCTTTCTTTCTTTATTAGCATCCTGTATCGTAGGAGACGAAGGAACTCTAGTAGCAACTTTTAACCTTCGCTTCGTCGGCAGGATCATTATATCTTATGGGACTCGCTCAGCACTGTAACAAGGTCCTAATGGTCGTAGTCATGCATGCGCTCCACATACGGTCTGCCGCCGCCCACACGACGATAGGGTGGTTGAGTTGCGACCATATGTTTCGGACTAATTTACTGCTTCTTAACGACTTTGATTAACGCCTTACTGTTTGAGGAGTTGGAGACTCCATGTTTAATATAAGCGGGGCAGTTTGTTATCTGTGCGAGGTTTATTCAAACCAAGTCCTTTACGATCTTTTATTCATCATCTAATTTAAGAGCCAAGCTCTTGTCGGTGGAGTTTTTTCCATTCTTTACGCTCTTCCGCCATTCTCTTGACCTCTTGATACGACGCAACATTCAACTTTTGCTTTATTTGATGCATATAGCTTATTCTTGGTCTTCCTCTCTTCCTTTTTCCTTCTATTCTTCCCTCTATTATCGTTCTGATGAAACTGTCGTGTCGTATCAAGTGTCCCAGCATTCTCCCTCTTCTACACTCAATTGTTTCTATTAGTTTTCTCTTTTCCTTTACCAAGTTCAAGACTTCTTCATTAGTTTTTTTCTCCGTCCAGCTAATTCTCTCCATCCTCCTCCAGCACCACATCTCAAACGCTTCCAGTCTCTCCCTATCTTTCTTTGTCATGGTCCACGTTTCACACCCATATAGTGCTATACTCAAATGTACACTTTCACGAGATTTTTGCCAACATTGCTGGATATTCTGGCCTTTATTAAGTTCTTTTTTAAGTTAAAAGCTTGCCTTGCCATCGCAATCCTCGCTTTTATGTCTGGTGTACACCTGGAGTCGTCGGTAATTAGGCTGCCTAGGTATTTAAAGTTTTTGACCTGTTCTACTAGTCTATTGTCAATGGTGATAGGGCTATGTTTTTCTTTTTTTGATGCAATAAGTGTTTTAGTTTTATTTATATTAATTTTAAGTCCAAATTCTTTGAATATGATGTCCATTTCATTAACCAATTCTTCCAATTCTGTCTTATCTTCTGCTATGGCTGCGATATCATCAGCGAAGCGAATAAATTTAAATATTTTCCCGTTAATTTTGACACCCCCCTTTTCTGATTCCAACATTTTGCGTATTGCACACTCTATAAATATGTTAAAAATAAGTGGCGAGAGAGGACAACCTTGTCTTACTCCCTGTCTTATCCTTGCCTTTCCCTGTTCATCTCCCACTTCTACTATCATTTCTTGGTTTTTATACAGTTCAAAGATGATCCTTCTGTCTCTATAATCCAGTCCAGCCTCCCTGAGAATCTTTTATTACATTGTAAATAATTGTTATCATTGTTCTTGTCATTAAAGGTTATGTTTGTTGATCAACAAACCGTTATACAATGTTTTTGTAACTTTTAAATAATGTCAGCAAATAAAATTAATTTACATTTTAATTTAAAAAGATCTCAGTGTTGAACGATGAATTAGCTATATAGTTTGTAAGTTTTGTGTAAATCTTGTTTACACAAAACTTACAAATGTGTCTTGTTAAAACGAATATTTTCGCTAAAAAGGAATGTCAAGATTGTTTACAATATTCGACTCGTGAAAAAAAACGGACTTAAGCTTGAATATTACGATGTTTACCGTCTACCTAAAGTGCAATTAATATGTTCCTGATGCCGATGCAAATTCTTTATATTAACTGCTTTATTAGTTATAAGCGAGTTACAACGACCAGCAACAGTTAGTAGAAGAAACAAAATTGTACATCCTCAAGAGTAGTATGAATAGTAATCTTAATAATCTTAATAATATCGTTAGATGAAAGATGAACCAGTCAAGATCCTGTTACACCAGATGTCAGTAATTTCTAGATCCTACCCATATATTATACTAAAGGGGGTAATGACTAGCAAACTAATCAGCATCTTCTATACATAATTAAGTTACCTGACCCCTAGTGGGGTTTTTAATAGCTGGTATTGAGGTGTTTACGCGACAAGTGACCTGGCAAGCGAAGCCAGGAATGTTGGTTAGAGCTAATAGTATGATAGGCAAACCCGTATTATCGGTGACCCATAACAACCATGTCCGCAATAGAACCCCTTTTTGAACGAGTCCGGAATAGTATACTGGTTGAGAGGGTACGATCTGATAGACGACTATATTTACCCAAAAATGAAAAAGCAGAGCTAATTTTTTAAAAAAATATATAAATATTTATGGTCCCCCTTCTATAGCACTCATATTGACAGAATAGAAGCCATTCAAAGGCGCTTTCTTCGCTACATTAGCGCCAAATTCGGTCTGAGGCGAAGGCTAAATACTTATGATTCTAGACTTGAGTATTTCAAATTGTGCACCCTTCAATCTAGACGGGATATAGCTAGCTTATCGACGCTTTACAAAATTGTTAATTCTGAATGGGACACAGAGTATTTGTTGGGCCATCTTTCATTCAAGACAAGCGGTAGTGGGAGAAGGCAACAAGTTTTTGATCTTCCAGTATGTCGAAATAATGTAACGTTTAACAATCCAATATACCGAATGTGCAGATTGTATAATACTATAAGTAGGGAGGTAGATTTTTTTTCTGATTCTCATTCAATTTATATAAAAGGATGTAAAAGTAATTTATAGATCACTGTATACCGTTTATTATTGATTTGTTTTTCTTGTATTTAACTACCAAATGAAAATGCTGTGTTCAGCTATAATCGAAATGCAAATTAAACGTGATATTGTATACCAGTGTAACTTAGATTAAGTCTTGATTTGTATTTTGTTGCTGTACCTCAATAAATAAATATAAATATAAATATAAAAAATTAAATTCAGAGGCTTCTTCTGAATGAGCTCGCTCCACCGTCGTCTCTGTCTAAGCCACTTCTGGTCTAGTCTGAAGACAAGAGCAAACCAATTTCATAAAAATACACAGTTCTATAAATAAAATATAGTTTCAAAACTCCCGGATACAGATATCAAGCAAGACACGTATTTTAGTTACAGGACCCTAGACTTGATCACATTACCTCAGCTTAAATACTTTTAAACGGCAGCGTGCCAAAACTTCATCTCACATATTAATAGTTAAATGCTTAGGTAATGCAGCAGGTGGTACTAGTAGATGAACTAGATCTAGCTACATAATTTTATTGAAAATCGATTAGATGCGCAGGCGCAGTCGCCCCGTGTAAACCGTCCTCGCTCGGAATATCTAATCAAGCGTGCCCAGTGTCGCCAGTAATGGATTACTATAGGCTGATGAACTTACCAGTTTCACTTATTTATCACTCTTATCCTATAGGACAATTAATGGTACGAGATAATGGTGTATTTATTACTATTTCTTCATGCTTACTACAAACTAATTTCACAAAATACGAGTGCTTGAATGTCAAATAATGTCAATATTATAAGGCTATTTCGTATCTTTCAAAACGCCTCTTGCCGACCATCAAGTCATCAACATAATGAGCATTTAAAACATTTACCGTACTCGCAAACAATGTAGGCACCGTCAACAGTTTTACTATCGGTCAAAGGTAAAGTTAACGGTTCTATCGGATTCGCCGTCGTTCGCTAAATTCCTCACTAAACTATTAACGAAGGGTTTCGAGAGGAACTGTTTCTCGTTTCTCAGGAGATCGTGAGAGGCCGTCATTAGGCGTGACGTCATAAATCTGGAGACGCCGCTAAAACAATTAGGCTTACACCCTTTGGGAGTCCTGACCAGCTTTCTTTGGTCCCTCGGTGGCTTATGCGTTTCCCTTTTTGAATGATGAATGTGGGGGTTTTGAAGAGATGGGAGAGGTCAGCGATTCTGGTTCTGTGTGTTGTGTGCACATTACGAATTTGTCACGGAAACGCAAAGCGACGAACCGTTCGGCCACAATTGAGATTGATTCAGTGAGCTGCCCTACGTGAGACACTGTCTGATACTCTTCAAGACTGGACGACATTAAAAATAATCTAGTTTCTTTGCATAATCACTTCCAATGTCATATGAGCCGAGCGGCAGGCAAAACATGATTTTGAACTTAACCCCTCACGGATGCAAAATAATGTTTCTTTTGTTTACGCGACCGCCGAGCATATAAGAAATTTCAAAACATCATTTGGAATTTAATAATAAATAATAATAATAATAATAAAATCATTTATTTCAGGCATTGCCCATAAGAGGTGTTAGTAACAATTATACCTTATAAACTATGTTAGTAAATGTTAGTAAATTAAAATTCAATATAAAAATAAATTACATACGAAATTCTAGTGTCTTTGGCTAGCTGGTAGCGTGTCCAGTGGTGGTAACCCCTCACGGATGCAAAATAATGTTTTTTTTGTTTACGCGACCGCCGAGCATATAAGGCATTTCAAAATGTTTGTGATGCCCTCTGATCTGATCGACATCTTCAGACGATTGATTCAAGTCACTTTAAGTAAGTCATGTTAAAGGTTTTTGCAACCAGTCCTGGTCTAGCAGTAGGACCTACTGGCTGAATCTCCGCCTATTGTGGCCGGCTTGCTGATGGGATGTTGTTGATGAATAATGATTTGTGCAAGTGTTGGCCATTAGTGTGGGTTCACAGGTTTGCAGAGGTTAAGCAACTTTGAACATGATGTATTCGTCTGGGTCTCCTACACAAACAAAGATATTATGCTCAAACGTCTGTTAGCACGTTGTTCTGGCAACTCATTATCAGAATGTTTGATAACACTCTTTCAAAACATTTTATAGTCTAATATCTCTTTTATATGTCGTACATTCTATTCTGCATCAAGGAGTGTCATAAAATAAAATTCAATTATTTCTGTACGTAGACTCACTTGGAGCACTTAAACATGTCTGTCTTATATAAAACCATGACATTGGTTTGTCATAAATTGGTAAATAAAGAAAGGATGTGATTTGCTTCACCTACTTATTGTAAGTAGTACAGCACTGTGCGACACGATGTCTTATCTTCAAAATCTCATCCCTGTCACTCATACTATCATACCATACGAGTGAAAGAGGAGGGGCGTTCTTTATTGTATGATTCAAGGTCGGGGGGGTGACAAACAATTGCTGTGTCATTTATAAATCGGCCTCTTGAAGGTCAAAGTGCTGTGCCGACTGTTCGTGTCAAGGGTGGATTTATAATAGTATTGTTCGTACAAATAATCTTCTTACGACCTTTGATATTTGAGCCAAGTAACTTGAGCTAAGATCATCCTGGTTTTGAAGTTGCAGCTGGAAAATTACCAGGAAAGATATTGATTCGTAGTAAGTCGACTAGCCAAATTATGATGTAGATTTTCTAAAATTCAGCAATGAACATAAAAAAACATGACCTTACTGCAGATTTATCAATGATAATGTGATTGATAGGTGTACTATCCTCATAGCATAGTGATATCACCTACATGGTAATTAAAATTATTATATGGATATAGTTGAGTGTCAAAAGTCATACACTGACGACAAAGATTCGACATCTAAAAGTGATCCAGTAATGTGCTCTAAAAAGGTTTCTACTTCGATGTAGCCGATACCGTATTTTGGGCGGCGCGTGCGCACAACTGTGCGTGCGCGTGGGCGGGACATCCCTAACTGTAGGGCGCGGTAACGGGACCACTAGTGATGTGGTACGTCAATAGTTTACTTCGACGATATCGATAGAATCCAATTTCCGTGTTACATTTTACTCAAATTTAAAATCTTAACAGTTTGTGTCAAAAGCGCATTCGCGCCAATCAGAGCATTACTATATCTGGCACTACAATTAAGAAACAAATGTTATAATACCTTCTTGTTTTTAGTTTCGAGAGTAGACCCCTTATAAATCGACACAATATACTCTGTAGCGTCTCTCCATCCATGGTAGGCAAATTGGCGCCATAGCAAATAATTTCTAGTTTCTAAGTTTAAGTAAGCATTGCGCTATTCATAAAAAATCAATGTACCACTTATTACACGGGTCCGTCACTTACATTTTCTCATACATATTTTCAAGAGTATCACTATTACCCATTGAACTACTATTACTAGCGTATGGAACTGACATCACAAACAAATTTTGTGCTCCATGAATTGATGACATGGTCATCAACTCGTAGGACAAATCATTATTCGAAATACAAATTTTCAAAGAAAACGCCCTTGTAGTCTTGTTTTGCGACACATATTTTGCTTGCATAGCTTCTCTATACGTAGTTCAACTCACTTCGATTGTCAGACTTATCGATTTAGAATCAAGAGTGAGATATCGACCGAGTAGCTGCACTATTGCCGACCGGACTACATGTAATTGATTGCTTTTTGGTTACAATTGCGGACAATGATATTTATAGAGGACTCTGAGGATTACTATTGTTCCAAGCTAGTTCTTCCTGGTATTATGGACACAGTTATCTGTAATTAGATCATTTTATACTGGCAATAGATAGAAATAGAAAATTATGTTGATTCATATCATATGACTAGAACTTATTTTATTGTTTTCTTATGAATTAATATACTCGTAGAAATGTTAGGTAGTACATTTAGGCACATTTTATGGCGATTCATAAATTATCTTATTCACTCATACACAACTTACATCACGCTTTACTACCAAGTACATAAAGTAAGAAAGGCATAATAAACTTCGCAGTAAGCATACTTCATTTAACCGACGAGTTTCTGTTGGCTAATATAATAAACAAAACCGCCATAACTTTAGGTGTGGAATCTTCATTTGCAGATTTCTCTTTAGCTTTAACTGGTCATAGTAAATACTCATATTTGCATTTACATTGGCTCAACTTTGTTCTTGTAAGCAGTAATACCTTACTAAGAAACTTGTAGCGCATTTCTTACAAGTCATCGTAAATAGCATAGTTACTCATCTATTCACCTCTTTTCCATTTGCCTATCACCGTATATTATTTATTAAAAGTTCACTAATCGAATTTTCTTTTCTGGAGCAAAAGCAGTTTTTCCTTTATCCGGGTCACAATTTCTATATATTTAGTTTTTTTACGTGTAGGTAATGTATTACTCAATTTTTCGGTTAAACGGTAAAACTTATAATTTAATTACTACACAGAATAAGTTAATCGAAACGCAAAAATCTGGGCCCTGAACTCCAAATTCACCTTGTTATTCTATTTTAATCAATAATAAATGAATGATTTTAGAAAAGGTCAAATATATCCTCTCATTAACCCTACATTGTGCACAAAACGTTTACCGATTCGTCTTCCTGCCCTTAAATCAATTATCCATCGGGGACAACAAAATTATCATAGAAATACGTAATAAACATCAGCCCTCACCGGTACATTAAATCCAGTTATACTTACAACCCGGGACCGGGTATAAATCGGTTTTACTAGTGTTGTACCTACGAAGGGCGGTATCGGTGGCGAACGCGTAAATTACTTAACAATCGGTTCTGTTGAGAAGCTTTACAATTGCAATTGTAAATGCAATTGTAAATACAAGTGGACGTTTATGAATCCAATAAACATTGAAAGTTTATTACATTTATATTCAATGCTGCGGTCTGTCGAATATAGTAGGTATACAAAAATATATATTTTTACGACAGTTTACAGCAATGATTATTTTATTTATTTATTTATTTTATTATGTTTATTGCTTCGCTACTACAGACTCCAAATGAACTGTGATTGCCATTAAATAATTTGATTTTATCGCAAATTAATATTTTTTTATATGCGAAAATATCAGTTAATCATACCTTGTACTACTTACTTTAGATACCAGATGTAACAATTTGTACAAATAAACTTTTATTTATGTATACTTTTGAGGTTGTTCCGCTATTTTTTGAAACGGCAGTCAAAAGATAGCGATATACCCATTTAATACCGGTAAACCGTAACGTAGCTACCGTATACAACAACCTTATCGAACCAGCCTTATGGTCTTGAAATAGTAATACTACTGTTAGGAATTCAACCATTGAGCCTCGTTGTGCGCAGACGCAGCCACCAACCAAAATTATGTTTAGACTAATACGTGGCCATGGGAACCTCTGTGTCAGCTGTTCCGTCTATTCAAATGAAGATAAGTTATTTTATATTGCTTTGAACTGCTGATAGCATTGGCTGGACCCTACTTTGTATTGGAGTTCCGTTTTGAATTTAGAATTTACGGTATGTTTACCAATAAAATGCACGAGAAGTATTTGGGTAAATCTACCGATTCTAACGGTTATAGCGGATTTCTTACCTTGAAGTGTTTCCTTTTTTAAATAATCTAGTGTCCACAGAAACAATTCCTACAATAGGAATCGGTTCTGTGGACACTAGGTTTTTTGTCCTTTTGTCTAGTACAAAAAATCAAGTCTTATGTCCTCCTTAATTGAATAAATAACCGTCATTTTCACACCATTTTGCTCGACAATGTTAGATACGGAAATAATTCAATCGCTATGGCTTTTAATGTGATTTATTTGAATATGCTACATCAAGGAAACCAAGTTATAAATTATTGAGGGAAATAAAGTAAAAAATATATTATTTATTTTTGTTACTTTATTTCTTTTTGACGTGACAACGTCTTAAATTAGGTTGCGGCTGGGAGTCACTTATGAAAAAGTGTAACGCTCGGTAACGTTACGATGAGTCACCGAACGAGAGAGAGGCCCGCCGAATGCCTTGCGTCTCTCGTTGTCACGTAAAATCTTCGCCCGTAAAACCGACTTTACAGGCAACCATTTTTTTTTATTATTAGAAGCACCTCGTATATTAACTACATAACATTATCACCTAGCCATGTGACAAACCCATAAAAGGCTGGCGTAGAAAAGGGTTAATCACACAATAACCGCCAGTCCAAATCCGTCGGTATTGCGCGCAAGGGCACGTGCGGTGCGCCCGCGCAGGCTGTCAAATTAGACCATTTTCGGCGGGAAAGTTGCGCGTAAATCGAACGCTTTGTTTATAGATCGATAAAGATATGTTTATGGGTAGCCAGTAGCCATGTTTGTTGCGACAAAACGCAGTGGTCAGATCTAATCAATCAATGTCTTCAATGCTGGCTTGGGTGGGTATTAATTTCCATTTTCCACTACAAATTATAAATTAGTATAGACAACTCCACTGCAGAGTTCATTCCATTCCAAATTCAGAATGCGTTCCCAAAAAATATTTCAACTACTTAAAAACAAAGCTTTAGCTTGACAAGCTTAATATACATTGTGCTTTATTGTAATAAAACCATGTTTTTTTTTTCTCAAAAAGCACAACCACCCTATCTCTCATGCCTGAATTTTAAACCCTACCGGATGTGTTTATCAACATTCTTTTGTCATTCTTTAGTTTAGTTATTGGCGGAAATGGCGGGCTATCGATACCTGAGCGTTTAATTCTCTAGGCTACTTCAGTCAGTCATACCAGTGCATAACAGAACATAATTGCGGCGGCAGGTTGCAGGTATACATTTGCATGCAGCTCTAGCCGCATTGATAAACGCCAAATTGCAGGCTTCAGATCAACTGGACTGGGCCTGAGTCACCCGTCTAAGGCTCTGTTCATATTAAGACAAGAATTCTGGTCACAAAGTTGATTTATTTCTAGTTTTATATGAGTGAATTGTGGCTGCAAAGACTCAGAAGCTCTATTTTTGAAAGAAAGAAAGAGAGAAATATTTATTTGCATTAAACATAGTATACAAAGATCACTCACTTTTGAATCACTTGTTTGCATATTATGGCGTGTGATTTCCCTTTAAAATCGAATTAAAATACAAGGAAATCACGTAAAATAATAGATGTAAGTACTCACAAATTTGAGTTATCTTTTTTTAAGCACTGTCGTGTAGAGTTCAACTGTCGGAAAATCCGACAATAATCAATGAATACTACACGCCATCTTGACGCGAGTGATTCAAAAATCGGGCCCGGGCCACAAATTTATTTACATCCAGAATTAATTGAGTAAATTATGACTGCAAAGACACTTGACAGTTAGTAACTAAAACCAAAAACACTACAATAAAAAAAAATGTTTTAGAGGTGAAAGAATCCACTTCGAAGACAAAACATTATGTCATCAATATAACGCATCTCAAAAAAAAAATGTTCTCTGCTAAATGATAAATCAGCTTGACGCTCAATTGACACTATCAGAAAATCTGAGGTTATTATGAAAATCTAAAGTTTCTCGTCTTCAAAGTGGCCAAGCCTTAACTTGAATCTTCGATGGGCCGATAAACAATAATGTGCCGACGCTAAAGCCCTATAAATCGCAATTAACCCTCACTACGCTTGCAGACTTATTTCTTTCACAATTTGTTGTTATTGACGTGGCTAATGTCCTCTACGATCGCAGAAATGTTTATAGTATCGATAATAATATCAAATAATTCTAATGGTGACGTCGATTAGGTATCATTGGATCGTGGACATCATTAAGTAGAGCCACAAAGAAGTCGTAAATTAATAAATATATGACATTCGATGCCATCTTATTAAATATCGAGCTGTAAATGCTTGAGTTAGGTTGTCGTGGTCTTTAACCAGAATAAATAAGACCGAAAGAAAACAACTCACAAAAATAGCAATAAATTAAATAAGTAATATTCAAGGTAAAAGCTTTAGTTCTTAGTCACCATCAGCAGTAATGACGTCAAAAGATTTCCAAGGAATGGGATTTGAACAGAATACAATTTTTATTCCTTTCCGAACATTTACCTTATCACCTGTTCTCACTGACTGCTAATATCCACATTAATATTAATGTACTTGTAATAAAATATGAGTACCAATAAGTTTCTGCCTATGAAATTTATTCTGTGCGGTTTGTTTATTGTAATAATTAAATATAATCAACATCAATCGAAAAACGCCTTCATTATCCTGCAAAGGTATGGGAAAATAGTTTTAATTATAATTTACTAGGCAATAAGAGCGATAAATAAAGTGCATGCCAATTATGTCAAACCACGCCTATTGATTTTAAATCTACTACCTTTATTTACCGTTTCGTATTATTTACTACTCTCCGTAGATCATCAATAACACATGACAACGCATTAAATACAGCATCTTATAAAAGGCTATTACCCTCTCTGAAAAATTCCATCATTATGCATTTAAACTGTTTAAGCGTTAATGACCAGTTAAATAATTGCTACCGTCGGTTTGACGTAGAGCCTGCGTCTACGCAGCCGCGACGCTAGCGCTCTCTACGGCGACGTTGAGAAACTTAGCGGGGCTTGGCTATCTGTCAGAACGCCGGGGGGCTGGCTGACCAGAAGCTAGCCTATTAACACCCATATTTATCAGGAATTCCCTATTTAGTAGACTATTTATAAATGTTAGCGCAAAAACGGCGATTTAACTTGTCGGAGGCTATTTCCGCATTTACTGAGAATGTTTCAACGGAGCAGAAAATTAAATAGAACCTCAACTCGTCTTGGCTTGACTAGAAACAAACTATACAATATAGTGGCTAGGTCCAGTACAGTTTCTATATTAAATTGAAAAGTTTGTCGCCTGCACATCAGATTTCATGTTCTTAAATGAGTTTTGTTGTAACCTCATCTCAATTACATACAATAAATAAGAATCTTTAGTGTTCATCGACCTCGTCTTCACACGAACATACACACGTACTCACATCACATATGAACTCCCAATGTCTTACCAATCTCTCTCTCTCTTCCACAGCCAGACACAGTGCCCCAAGCCAGCATCGACATGACGACAGTCCTGGAAGTGAGTGAGGCGGACGGCGTCACAGGCCATGCCCATAGCCTGGCCATCACGGCTCCGGAGAGGGTGACTTTCGTCAAGGGCACCAGCAGAGAGGAGGCGAGGTGGTGGGCCGATGTGCTAAGCGTTTACCCTAGGAGTAAGGTAAGGAACTTGGATGTATTGGAATTTAAAGATGTGACCCGGTAGCCATTAAAATAAAGGATTTGTTGTAAAGGGTTTTAAGAAAGACTATCGATCAGTGAACATAACATAGTAAAGAAGATTATGAGTGCATTACATTTGCTTGACTCTTGAAACTGATAATAAGATGTACATCCTTCTCATATTTTACTTCAATATTTCTTGATTCAATCAGGGTGGGTGGGTATTACGCTCTTGCTTTGATGAATTAGCTTTTTTGCGATTTCATAATTTGACCCTATGAGTGAGTGAGAAAGAGTTTCTAGTTTTTAGCTGAGTGGCTAAACTGCCTTGAACTTGAATGGATTCAAGGAAGATTCCAATATGCCTCTAGTACGTTAATAAGAGTGCAAATAAAATTTTAAGTAACTCATCAAAACATAATCAAGTATCAATTAAAAATGACAAATTTCGCTCTTACGGAACCAGAATACTTAACAGGTAGTAATTAAAGATCTGTTTCTGAAGGTCGAGGTTAATTAGCGTTAATAACGAAGGAGTTTCAACTTTAAGTATCGACTGCTTCATTAACAAAGATCGTACTTAAGAGAACTACACATACATATAGCCAGTGTTGATCAGCCTACACATTTTTGGATTAGGGGCCTCCAGAATTTGGGGTCCGGGTCACAGAAAGCTGACACTCGCAACGAACAAACATTTAAATTTGCTTAGTAGATATGTGATGTTAATCATGCGACATAGTATCTTGTTGGACTGAAAAGTTACAAAAAATTTATGGTTAAATTTGTAAGCGTTATTTTAGTCATCTTTTGTCTTTGAGCCTGATGATAAATGTTCCTTCCATAGATCTTCTTTCATCCAAGACTCGCTATTTTTCAGGTATATGACTGGCTGTTTTATATGTTCTTTACCAGTATTACATAAAGTATTGAGATAATAAGAGCCACGGTCGCGGTGCTTAACGCAAAATAATTACTCACTGACATTCAGAAACTGGAGCACTCAATCATCTTGAACCAAAAAGTTGACAGACCAATTTGCGGAATACCACCATTGTGTATTTATTTTCCATCAATTATGGTAATGGTGCATATTATATGGCAATTTTATGGTCAGAACTAGTTACGTAGGGGGTACGAAAGGCGAAGATGACGGGTAGAAGATTCCGAACGATTAAGTAATTATGTTGTGTACATGATCTGCTTCTGCAATTAAAATAAACTGTTATAATATCTGTTTACCTCCGTGACGATATTTGTCTTACATATTTATCTGCAAATTAAAGTAAAATTGCTGATCAATGCTTCGCCCTTATATTTTTGTCTATCAAAAAGGTTTCTTTCATTCCTGTCGAGTATTTTTTGCTGGATAAGCCCAAAGTATGTCAGATTACATTAGCATACATCCATCTATGTACATCATACCATACTTAACATAATACAAAAACATACATCATTTTTGGCTGCATACCCAAGACTAATATTATGCAATGTTATTGTAGATGTATCTCGTAAACTCCCGAATATACTGCATCTGCTTATACTCAGTCCACAATATGCCTGCAATATCCCCGTTTGAGTATGTCCAGTGTCCCCACATTCCGCGAATTAGGGCCAGCTTTGCCACTCCCAGCGAATGCCTTCCGTATATTAGTGGCATTAACGTCTCGAGGAAAAGGAACCCCAAACACTGTGTTTACATTTCTAAACGAACGCCGACTGACTGTAATGAGACGCACGCGCAGGGCTGCCAATGATTAAATAAACATGATTATTTCATAAATATTTTGCACAGACTGGTTTCTTCAATCTGAATATTAAGGTAATTCTCATCTTACATAAAAGTAGATATTTTTCAGATTTCCACAAACCGTACTGTAGATTAAATATAGTACCAATCCACCTGCGACAATATCCTGCCAAAAAGTAGAATCCTATGTTAGTTTTTCAATTGTGACGTACACGAATAAGTTGGAACTTTACCAGTTTCATGAAATACATTTAAATAAACTAATAAATTCATCGAATTATATAATTAACTACATTAACATTTCCATAGTCTATTTACGTACATAAAGACGCGGAGGCCACTATTTCAGCACGTCTTTTTATGACTTGGCAACCCTATTTCGCTTCCTTTGGCGAAAGCAGCGCGTGCGACGACCGGGCAATTTGAGAAATAGCGGAATGTTTTAATCAGTAATCGAGCACTTCCTATAACGTCCAGCTCGAAGGACCAGCTCCAGGAAGGCATGTGTGGGACCTGCAATCATAATTACGTCATCGGTGTGAGCTGAGCCATTATGTATGCTGCAGGCGGACATATCTATTTCTAAGATAAAAAGTTACAGTTAGTATTCAAAAGATAGATACCGAGATTCCGAGATTGCGTGCGCGCGCGCCGCTTATCCCACTGCTGGGCAAAGGCCTTTCCCAAACTTCTCCACCTATCTTTATCCGCAGCAACTCCCGATCTCGCGAAAAATTTATTAAATAGTCACACCATCTCTTTTTGGGTCCGCCTCTGCGGCGATAGCATCTCATGGTATAATATATATACCAGCATGGTATAATAGAGGTATATAAGCCGAGTTATTACTACGTTACTGATCGTGGCAATCTTGGAATCTTCATGACAAATCCGTTATCGATGATTCGACTCATCTCTTCAAAGAAACTATCCCACACATAATCAATCAAACCAGTACGTTATGACGTATCCCAATTCCGGCTAAACCTTAACCCGTAAAGTCCGGCGTTAACTGACCCCAATGCTCAACAAGATCAACCCAATTCGACAACTGGTCATCATCGGTTAATGCCGTCTGATAGCCACTGATTGACTGGTGGCTCAGTTTGAGACATTGACATCGTTTCTTGGAATCCTCTAATTGGGATGGTTACTGGTTTCAGGTTTTTTCAACTAAAGAAAAATCTCGTACGCAAATAGACGAATATGGATAATTTCTTCAAAAGTTTACTTTATGCTTTAAAACTCTAGTATTGGAAAAGAAACTCATACTTAACGCATATAACGAGTGAGCATTCATGAATGATTATGAATATACTAATGGTATAATTTCGTAATAGGTAGAGACGAACTGACGTAATTAGTGTTCTGTAATGTGGCTGAAGGAAAAAAATCGATACTGATAAAAACTAGGAATATTAATTTTATGAAAAAAAACTGAATTGACTATTTTTGTTAATTTTTGTGTGTTATAGAATATACGCTCCATTTAACTACTTAACTTTTCAAAAGTCTTGATTACAAAAGCATATGCTACCTTCTTGGGCATTGAACCTTTGTTATGTAACACCACGTGCCCACCATAAGTAGGGGGGGGTATTAATGCAGCCGTCTGGTGCTGTTACACGATGACTGACAGCGAGGTGAGATGCTCTTGAAAAACCTATGCAGACCTTACAAAGGTATAGAACTGGCAGAAGCCCATGATATTCGGCTTAATTTGTTTGTTCCGGATTTTCATATAATTTATGAGCTTTACTGCTAAGTCAATATTATAATGTACGTGAGCTACAAATAAAATGTTTGATTTTTTAGCCAAGCAAATAAATGTATGATTTTGATTTTGTGGTAGTAGGTACCACAAAATAATAAGTGTGCAAACACCACAAAATCAAAATCACACATTTATTTGCTGAGAAAACAATTTATTTATTTTTCAAAACCATATTCATCACAATTCATCATACTTATTCATATAATTATGACAATTAAAAAAGAAAGCCACCAGGCAATAATGTTACGTTCAATCGAGCTCAATCAAAAACAGTCTTCAAGTGAAAAGATTATCTCGATCTTGAATCAAGTACATATCTCGTTACTCTTTCTTCTGCAGTAATAAATCTGCACCGTGATTCACATTGCCAAAAATCTTGACCTGGATCCAGTGATCCTGAACTCGATGCCCTTATCGGCGCGTGAGTCACTCACTGCGCCCGCGCATGAAACCAGACACGTCTGCATATAAGCTGAAATGGATGGTGGTTGTGTGCCTAATTTAGGCGTGTATTTTAGGTTGTCTGGTAAAAATACTTTTTTCTCAAGATTATCTTGAAGAAAGAAATCCTTTCCATTTTATGAATCCATCGATCTCTCACTGCGAGGTGATCAAATTAGCTATTTATCATGTATTTACAACAATTACTAATATATCCCGCATGCCTACATAAAAATAAAACACTAATGTTGTTTGTAAAATACGTTACTTAGATTTTTGGGTACCTATGCTCATATCATTTCTAGTCGCTTCATAGAGCTACGCGCTGATGTATTGTTTTATAACTGTTAAGTTTATCGCGCTTTGAGTCTATTAATAGAATTTAGTGCGATAGATCGTTTTAGAGTACACAAGTACATCCTTATACACGTTGGATTGTTTACGTGGCTATTATTTAACACTAGCTTTTGCCCGCGACTTCGTCCGCGTCTAATAGTGACTTCTTTCTCCCGTTTTTTACACATTTACCACTATATCTTTGCTCCTATTGATCGTAGCGTGATGTTATATAGCCTATAGCCTTCCTAGCCTATAGCCTTCCTCGATAACTGGACTATCCAAAACAAAAAGAATTATTCAATTCGAACCAGTAGTTTCGGAGATTAGCGCGTTCAAACAAACAAACAAACAAACAAACAAACAAACTCTTCAGCTTTATAATATTATATAGTATAGATATACATAATTTGTTTAAGCATCATAATTCATTTCATTAATAGTTAACTTATGATCAAATAGAGCCAGGTTTGTTCGATTTTATAGATTTGTCAGATTGCTTAAACTTGTATCTTATTGCAATGTAATTCTAACAATTATCATCACATTCCTCCAAGTGCCTGAGCACTCATCACCCCCCTTCATAACTCTTAATCAAAATAGTTTTTAACTTATACACTACATCTTCAAACCGGTACACAATTAGCGTTAGATTTTTTTGCCGTCCGTCCGTCCGTACGTGGAAAAGCATTGGGCATGGCATTCCTCCTGATGAACGCCAAACACGGCTGCGAGAAGAAATACTGCGGCAATTAATATTGAGGAAGTGCTCTTATATAGGGATGTAGTATAGAGACGTGATTGAAGTTAGGAAAGTAGTAGGAAGTAAGGCAAAAGCAAGGAGAACATACAGCAAGTTATATTAGTTTGATTTTTTAAAAGTTTAACTAAACTTGCTTTGATAATAATAAATTGATCAACACATTGAAAAGCCTGTAGAATTTGCTAGTGCTTTTTAATGCGTAGACTGCGTCACCTCATCAATGTTGCAAGATTTCTCGCTCAACATAGGAAAGAAATATTTTTACAAATATTTAACAATCGGTTAATTAACTCATCAAGAAAGCGTTAATAATTGTCGTGGACATGTCTTACTTCCTGTATCTATGCATTTTTGGACACAACTTTATTTACCCCCGACGCAAAAAGAGAGGGGTGTATCTGTGTATTTGTCTGTGGTATTCAAACGGATAAAGCAATTTTGGTTTATTTATTTTTTGTTTTTTGGCTCATACTACCTCATATTTGAGGTAAGGCCTTTGCCCAGCAGTGGGATGCTTACAAGCTTACTTTACTTTTGACTTTTTTTACTTATTTTTTGTGACATAAAAAACTTTATCCCGGGTGTTCGGCAGGTTTTAATGAAAGCCTGTTCAGTCCATTTGATTATGCACTTGGCTAATCGTTCTTGAAATTCATGACCGTGTTAAGTATTTTTTCCCTATATGTATAGGTAAAGGCTCTATCTTTGTATACAAATGTAACATACTGTACGCCTCCAGGGCGTAATAATTTCTTAAGGCATTCAATCAAATTCGTACGTGGCCCAAACATTAGACCCGACACGCGTGTCCAGTTCCAAAACATTTGCGTTAAGTTCGTGACCGGGCAAGGTCGCTGACCCCGTCGGACCAGTATCAATGATACAGATACACAGATAATGTGATGACTAATGTGGACATGGCACTGTCTATATAAATGTCACGATAAAAAATGATTAGCAAGAAAAAGTGCTGAAAAAGTGACGAGAAAAGAACGTTATTAAGTCAAAATAACGTTATTTAGTCGAAAAATATTAAGAATAGATAGTTCTTTCGGCAGTAAATATTTAACCTTTTAATGTATAGACTGTAGAGTTTAAGAAATTATAATAAAGGCTGATTTAAATGTTTTGCTCAACATTCTAATGGAAATGTATGAATATGGCCATGCGACATAAAAACAATCAATGCATTCATACAATCAGGAATAATCTTTGTGATAATGTAAACTCTATTCTAATACAACTTAAATCACAATCGCAATACAAAGTTAGGCGTAAATTACACTGTATAATACTTACATTTATTTTATTGAATTACAAACAGTATTACACATTATAATGATCCTAAATCCCATACAAAGCAGCTGATTTATTTATAACTTGCTTATTTACATCGGATTACGAGTACAGTAGCGAGCAATTTAGGTTAATTGTATTCGACGCAAAATCATTCATATTTATCATATTATTTTATGTCAAAGATTGACTCTTAATACAATACATTGACCTCGCGTTATACATTTACAAATAACTAATCGAATTTAAATTCCAATTAGAGTTTTCTCGCCTAATAACAAAATTAAACAAACTATAAAAGAAACAAATTTAAACCGATGGATCTACAATCTGGTAAACCTTTTATTGGCGGCTTAATCACGAAATAGAATTAATACAAGTGTAAATGTAAATTGAAATGACTTTTAAATATTTATTAAAAATAAATTATGCTAAATTCGAGAAAAGATGACACTTCTTTTGCAAGAAACGTACCAAGTAGGTATGGCATGGCAGCGAAGTGCGTGGGCGCACCTGGTAACATAGGATCAATATGCTAAAGGCTAGGATCAAATTTTGAAAGGGCTACCTACGTCATTGAAAATCAGTAAGGTAACATAGACAAAGTAGCTTAAAAATTGCATCCAAAATCCATCTTGTTTAGGATGAAGAAAGGATTATTCCCAAACCAAAGGCATTCCCATGGGTTAAAAATACGTCGAATAAAAAAGAGGTATATGTATTTATTCTAAACATCTAGCCATCTGGTCCATATTTCATCATGGTGTAGTGATGATGACCAAGCTTTTCATTCACTTTAATCGCCTATCTAAGGCGTGTCCTCTCTAGGCAACCCTTGTCTGTAAGCCCTATAATTATGAGTCCTAATAAAATTACTGCGTGTCATCAATCCTTTATAATTGCTAAAGAAACATTATTTATATCTTCAGCCTTCTGTCCGCACTGATGGTGCTGCTACCCAAAACCAGGGGAAAGCTTATTTGATGGCAACTCTCTATTACACTATTTCCCTAATTTGGAGGTTTTTTTCTTAAATTTGATGATGATGATATAGCAGATGGTCTTGCTGGTAACAAATGATGAACATTAAACTCGTTTATTGTAGGTGTGCACCTATCATAGATGTCGTGACGCGATGTGCAATCTTCCTTACCACGAAACCAGACAATTGGTGTGTTGTCTGGCGCATATTTATTTATTTATATTTATTTATTTATTTATCTGGGTCTCAAATTCAAGATCGTAACTGCACCTAAGTCCTTGAAGTTATATTAATCTGCGTGTCCATACCGGTTTCATATCGGCAAAATTTTTTTACGACCCGCTAAAATAAATAACAGGTAAAATTATGGCAAGGTATCAATGGTATTATTGATAAAGAGACCCGTATCTATAACATCGGACAATACGTCAGTTCAGCGAACTCGCTGTCAGCGCGCAATCGGCCCATCTTCATACAAGTACCCTACTCTGTAAGACTACCCTCATTTTGGGCTACATCCTTTTCACTTGCAAGGTCATGATTGGAGTGAGTGACACGTGACTATAACTCTGTATGGTTTTATATACAGCCATCTCTTTCAGTTGCTATGTCACGCTGACTTGGGTAACAGAGACGGCTAAGTTCGAAAATACGGTCATGTTGTTACAGAGTAAGACATCTGTAACGGGACGCGGCGCCGGCGCAGTTTTATTATTGTTTCACATCGGAGCAATTAGTTTTATAGCCCGCTGCTGTTGTATCGATTTCTTAATTAGCTACCGATAATGTGCATGAGATCGAGTTTAACTCATATGATGTAGCTTTCAAAAACTTGGTTGCTACAAATGCCTTGCCTTGGAATCCTGCAGTTAGCGTTTAGCTATGTTCCCTTAGTCAACAACTTTCGAACAACCATCGGAAACTTCGGAAGTGAGATACAATTGTGAGTGACAGCAATTTTCCGTGAACGACAATTATCGTGGGTCCTGATCGGCCATATCGGAGGCCGACGAGCTTTCGCACAATTAAGCGAGGCCCGACAATTTCTAACCGAGTTTTCACATCGGTATGCAACTCGACAGGGCCCAGGGAAAGACCAGGGGTGTTTATTAAGTAAATAGCGAGTAATGGCAATTCGATTGCTATCCGTGTGTTGCTTGAACAGTGGAAGCGTGGCAAACCCACTTGGAGTGTCCGAGCTGATTGTTTTTACAGAGTTTTGTAAAGTTTTAAATGATAGTAAGCACCAACCTCTTTGGATCCACATTTCGGATGCGTCCGGCTAGGAAATGAATGAAGTGTCCCTTAATTAACGTAATGATTTGGAAGAAAAGTGAAAATTATTTCGTCCACCATTATCACTTACCATGAGGTAATCATAAAAACCGGTTAAGTGCGTGTCGGACCCGCGCACTGAGGGTTCCGTGCCACCCTTAACTGAATTCAGGGTCCACTTATTTTCACTTAACAAAAACATCACAATATATTGCGACAGCAAAAATAACTTTGTTTTTCATAGTGTTTGTATGAAAGACAAAGTTATATTTGCGGTTGATAAAAATGTGCAATATCTCAAAAACTACTTGTTCGATCTCCTTCAAACCAATTTTCGTTGCAAGTTTGTGTTGAGATCTACATCATATATTTTTTCCAAAATTTTCACTTTCTTAGTTCAAAAGTTAGATGGGGGGGGACGCCCATTTTACCACTTTGGAAGCGTCTATATCTCAAACCTTACACTTTTAGAAAAAATGGTTTTAGAAACCTCAACATCATTTTAAAAGACCTATCAATAGACACCCCACACGTATAGGTTTGAGTAAAAAAAAATTTTTAGGTTTTAGTTTCATGTATGGGAGCCCCCCCTTAAATAACATTTTTTTTAATTTTTAGTATCTGAATCGGAAAGCGGTAAACAAGATACACCTACCTACCAAGTTTCAATGGTGTGATGCTTATAGTTTCGGAATAAAGTGGCTGTGACATACGGACGGACAGACAGACAGACAGACAGACAGACAGACAGACAGACAGACAGACAGACAGACAGACAGACAGACAGACTTGACGAAACTATAAGGGTTCCGTTTTTTGCCATTCGGCTACGGAACCCTAATAAAAAACGCTGACTAACATCATACTAATATACACAACGCCCTTAATAGTTGCAATTCGAAAGCGATCCAGGTTACGTATTAGCCCTGACAGTTCAATCTCGATAGAGATGTATTTGGTTGAGAAAAACCAGCAAAAACGCTAATTACACTAGACACGACGCAGCACTGACGCCATATCAGCTGCCACAAACAAGTTGTTGTGTTTTTCTCTTTATAGTTTTGCGGAAAAACTTTATTGCTTAGAGATTGAGAATTCATGGTATCAGTGTGACGATAATTATTGTCGGTTAGCAGAATCGTAGGAAAAAAAATAAAGGTAAGCAAATGGTGCGATGTGAAAGCATTGTGTTAGAATCACGTGGAAATTACTTATTTCTGTTTATTTAATGACATTTATGGCAACACGGGACGAGAAAAGTGACTACCACAATTTCAGTTTTGCGTTATTTTATGCTCAAAACCTGCTTTAGTTAATTCATTTGGATTCAATGTTATTGTTTATTGTTGCAGGGTCGTCACAAGAGAAACGCCACCTTCCCTGGAGGTCAAACCGGCAGCCTGCTTCAGTCATCTACCACCAGAAGTGAGTATATTGATACACAACGAATTAACACGTTCCGGGACAGTGAACGCCTACAGGCGTGAAAACAATAAAACATCTATTGTGTCTGGAGTAGTGTCCCGGAACGTGTTAACTTATTCTTAATACAAGATAATTAAGTCCAGAAGTTACTTGGGCACAATGTAAAATCAGTTTTAAAATAAGTATACAAATAAGCATAAGCGCTGGCAAATGTCTGATATTTCTGACAGAAGGCATATGGAATACAGTAGCCTTATCATTTGAAAAATATTAACTTAATGTAAATCAGAAATCTTGAAGTTGGTAAGTACTGGTTATTAAAATATAAGACATATTTAGACCTTCCGTTTAGTGGCCAATCTTCATCATAGTGATGTCTATTTATCACTGGCACTGAATGTGTTAATCTACAACAGCGACGTGTATAACCAACAATGTCAAGAGTTGTATTAAGCGTATTATTCATCCATTCATTACTGACGCGGACTGACCTTAGAATCGGTAATAAATAACTGGCAAAGGCTATGGGTCTCGGTAGTGATGTCTCACTTACTATCGATAGAACGAGTCGAATACGGTATTTCGATGCACAAAATACCGATGAATGCAAATACGATGCTACAAGATTTCGAGCGCACTGGATGTCGAAATATTGACCAAACTGGTTCGACGTTAATAGGTTATAACTTAACCGTACCTACCGGCTTATGGTAATGCAAATCTATTAACTTTTCAATACAGGGTGATATTTCACTAGTGACGGTTTGATTCTCAAAATTTGCATTTGTTCTTTTACAAATGTATGAATTCAAGTATGTTTCCAATTGACCATTATTTCAAATACTTTACCTCTAGGTCCCATAAAAATATCCATCAACTATCGATACTATCGGCGTCTCAAGAAGTCTCAAGAGGCAGCCGAAGAATTATACATGGACCCCGAAAAATGCCAATACACAAAAACTATTTTTCCTACATACACCAAACTCACCGATTATCTATCCGTCGTACGCAGCAACTTTTTTATCACACAGTACTTAACAAATCATGGTTATCACAAAGAATATTTAAAACGGTTTCATATTGTCACAGACGATTCGTGTCCCTGCGACAACCTCACCACACAATCCTGGAAGCACCTACTTGAAGACTGCCCCCGATTTGAAGCAAAACGCTCGGACCACAATATTGCCTGCAACATACTTAACATTAACCCAATGGATATATCTCAAATAATTAAAAAAGAAACAACAGTTAACACATTCCATAATCTACTTAAATACATCGTAAATAACCTAAAAGATTTTAACAACCCGCAATCATCACAAACCAACAGTAACCCTTAATTTGGAGCACACCTGTTGTGCTCACAGAGTAGTCCAATAGCTCTGTGAGCTCAATAAAGAAGTTCAAAGCAAATAATAAAAAAAAAATAAAAAAAAAAAAGCTACTCAACAACTCCCGTAACTAGTTGTAGTAGTACTCGATTGTCTATCGATATTTTTTACAACACTACCCTCGAAGCCTTCGGAGAGCACGACGCAGATAAAAATGCTCGTATTTCTAACCAGCGCTGGTCTCACAGCCGTGAACCTGTCAAATATTTCAGCGCTGCTCTATAAACATTCAATTGGCACTCGAAATATTAAATGGTTCTTTCTTGCGCTATTTACGACCTAACAAAGGATGCACGTTTTACTTGAACTGCTATTCAACAAACGAACGAACTGTTGAATTATTGTGGACTTCTTATTTATTAGCTTGTTAACAAGTCGGTCAAAATAGGATACAATTCAGTTTATTTAGTTGGTAAATCAGTTGATAGAACGAACTATTGCAGGTTCTATTGTAAATTATTTTTATTCAAATAGGAATTATATGGCTAATTCACTTAATTCATTTAACTGAATGTCAACCCGATTACAAAAAGCACCCATATGGTTTAATTAAAGCACAAGGGTGCTATGGAGGTTTTTCCACCAGGGGCTAAAGTTTCACCGAAGGTCCTCTAAACTCAAGTTCTTTAGAAACTAGTGCTGTAAGAACATTCCTCCCAAGTTCCTCTAGAAGTACTCCAACCTTATGTTCACTCCTCAGAATACTCAGCGGACGCGTCCACACTCCGTGATGTGGCTGACGGCTGCCCCTCCTCCAGGCCCCGGTACTGCGCCGGTGGCACCACCACCTGGCCCGGGCCCAGGGTTCAGCCGCCGCAGCCCGAGATCCCCAGCCTGGCTGCTCCCACACCCATCGACACCAAAGGTATGTGCTCTTCAGTCACTCCATGACTACTACTATAGGTCGAGATGTGGCTGCTGGCTGCCCCTAGGTATCTGTACTACAGTTAAATATTGAAGAGTTCCATATTATAGTGCTCTCTAATAACTTTTAGGATACAGGCTCTAATAGTACATAATATAATAAATAAATATGCGCCAGACAACATACCATCGAACTAAGGAAATTTCTTCCTTGTCCTACGAATACCAAACAACGATAATGACGGGGGCATCTGCCTTAAATACATATAACATCCATGACTTATGCACAAATGTCCGTGCTCATCAAACATTTGGCCCTTGCGGGATTCGAATTTCGGAATTCGTGATATCGATACCTACCAAAGATCATAAAGATCATACTTTAAAGTGGCCGAAAACCATTTGATATATCAGTTGCTGAAGCTTGTATTGAGATGTTTCTTGTTTCTAAAAAATGAATCGCTCCACTCCATTGCTGCATGTTACATTTGAAATATACCCTCACATTCCAAGGACCACTAAAACATCGCTCGTAACGTATCGTAACACCCAATTTATGTGTTCCTTAAGTCCTGTACCCATTACGGACGTAGGTACCTTTTTCCCTTTTATTCGACTACATACCAAACTTCGATCGAGTCATTAAAATTTATGGCTTATTTTTAAGTCCCACTCAATTCACGAGCGCTGTCGAAATGTAATTGAGACCCTAATTCGACCATTAGGTGGAAAAAATACGCTAAATCTGCCCACGGAATTTGACGAAAGTGAAAACGGTTACGAAACAAAACAAAGTTATGTCATGTTATGAGAAAACAACAGGTAATAAACCAAAAGGTGTGTAAAACCACAAATTGTACGTTAAGATTTATAACTTGTGTAAAAAGTTGGAACTGTATGATGAAATACTGACAGAATTACGTCTGGTAATAATCTGTATAGCTTTCTTAAAGTTAATTTGATTGGATAGATATTTTTTTCAGTAAACGAATGAACGTTATTTAATTAGACCGGCCTGTTTCACAATGTCTCAATAAGTTCTCAGTAGCGTTATTTTTCCAATACTTCATTCGAAATGAGTTCCATATTTAAAATGTTTTTTGGTTAGTGCTTATTTGTCGGTGGTGAAACAGGCCCTTAGAGTCTGTGATTGGCCAATGGTGCAGCTAGGGTTCCCAACCATACTGTTTTTAGCATTATTATACTGTTTTTCGCTAAATTATACTTTTACTGCTGAACAAATAAAAAGTATACAATATACTGTTTTTATATCCGCTGGTAGCTGGTCGCTACATCCGGGGCCAAAAGTACAAGTCCGTCTGTACACAACTACATTTGATTAAAAATGAGCTTCTTATTTACTTTAATTTGAACCTAAACTGTGAAGAGGCTTATGAATATTTCAAAAGTAATACCAATTTGTTAACTCGTGCAAGGAGTTCTAAACAAGACATGTTTATAAAAATTAAAAAAATAATTATACTTTTTTGTTTTGTAAAATACTGCTTTTTTTCGTGAAAAAAAAATTGAGAACCCTATGTGCGGCACATAACGTAGAGATTGTTACGAAAACCCACCTCTACAATTCAACAGGTATTTAATATTTTACGACACTCACCTTACTGCTACAAGTTTGTTAGACTCGTCCAAAGCTTCTCAATAACCTAGAGTCTAGGCTATCTGTCGTAAACGATTACAAATCGATACTAACCGAGACGAGCCATGTTCCGACGCATCGGGAAAGCTCCAGGAGGCTTCTACGGACATTAGGCCCCATGTTTCCATCGGAGTAGCCGCTAGTACCTCCTTACAAGGCAGGATTCAATATTCATAGGTAATCGAAGTCTTATTTGGCATTAAACAAGGACTTGCCTCGGCTGTGCTAAGGAATAGGTAGCTTCTATTAGATTTTAATTCCCTGTCTGGGAATTAAGAAAATTGTCTTGAGGAAATTATTTGAATTATACCGTATTGGTTTTTAAAACAGATATATAAAGAACATATCGTAATTTTCTATTATTTTACAGTGAATTGTTATTTATTAGTAGATTATTCACCTAGGGCGTAAAATGGTTTCTTTCGGCGCGGGAGCCACCTTGAATCACAAGCGAAGCGTAAGGATTGTAGATTTGAGGCCCGAGCGAAGCGAGGGCAGTAACGGGTTTACTCCCGAGCGTTAACTCGAAACTCTATGACAAGATTGCGACGTGTTCCTTTAAATTTGAATTTCGAATTTGAAACCGTTTCCGTTTATGTCGTATGCGTTAATGCCATGTGGCGTCAAATCATGGCGCAAGAAATTTGTTCGTGATGTCAGTTCCATACCCTACTAATATTAGATCAATGTTCTTTTACTTCCTTATAAGACGAGCCTTAATTTATAACCGACACCTACTTTTGAGTTACGTTCAACTCTGACGCTAAATCGAAGGACGACGGCTCGTTACTCAAACAATCATGCATCAGATAGAGAGCCAGCCAACGTACAATCCCACAGTGCACATAAGGACGCCGTGTACCTATTTGCATTTCAAATTTTAGCATATAAATAAATCCTAATTATGAATTTATTGGATACTTAGCCCACGCGCGCTTATTTCGCTTTGGACTTAGGTGCTTAATTTCGTAGCTGTCTCTTGTAATTATTTTGCAATGGTTAAATATTGTCTAATTAAGTGGTTGCACCTAAGGTCAAGAAGGTGGGAGGACGTTAAGCACATAATCATATGTGATAAAGGCCCACAATTAAAAGATTCGTATTAAAATTTTGATGTCAAAATTAACAGTACCTACGTTGTATAATTCTTTATTTCTTGTTGTCGCTGTGCAGTTCCCAAACTCAAAAGACTTTATTTTGTTTATTGTAAAATATTTGGCTTGGCGTATAGAATCGTTCAAGATTATGGCCCAGTTGCAAGATCGATAACGCGAAAGAAAGATTCTGACATTTCACAATGCCCTTTTACAACATTAGCTAAGGGCCTAAGGTATGTTTTCTTCAAAACGCGCACTATCGAAAATATTCAACCGCCTGGTAACGACCTAGTTCAGTTAACTATCGATCACGCAACTGGGCCTAAGATCGCCTTATCGATACGACTCCCAAAAACTGCAAACTCATCGTTTAAGTTCGCACGTCCTCACTACAGCTAACTGATGTTATCGCTGCCTGTAAGTACAGTTAGCTCGTTTTAATCTAAATCAGAGTAATGCTGAGCCGATTGTGCTAATGCATCAACGCGCCGTCTGCTCCTGCGCCCGCGCAGTTACGTCAGGATTATCGGGCAGTGATGTGATGTGTACGGTATCGATTAATAGTTTTTGACACAATAAAAGAAAAAGCTCGATGTCAGGCAGTCGAGTCGGTTTCTGTCTATTAAATAAAAGCACGTTTTCTTTTCTAGAGGAAATGATTAGTCTGTTTTCGTTTCTAATAATATTTATTCCAAGGGAAACAAACTTGTGATTTACTATAATCCTAACCTAATTTTTAATTCATTATTGTCAATAATGCAGGTACCAGGAGAGGTAGCATACTTTTGTTATATTTCTTATTTAACCCTAGAATGTGACTTTTTTATGTTTTTTTCGATATATAATAAAACAATCTTTGATTAAGTACTCCTATTTACGGCAAATCACATCACTAGAAGCCTTCACTAGTGTCACGTCACTCCAGTACCTATCGTCGGGACGTTCCTACAGACAGGTGCTCTAATGCACTGCGCCTGCGCCGTAAATAAATCCCACTCAATCTGATCTCGCGTTAGATCTCATTAACGGCCGTTAGCCTAACAACGCCCGGCCCTTTTAATGCGTTTGGCGTAAATCTTTTGATAACCTGTTTAATGTAATGATAGTGACTAATGCGTATAGACATATAAATAAAATTGCCTATTTTTAAACAAACAAAATCATTATCTCTACATAGTGTATATACATTAGCTATCGTGTGTTTATGTAAATCGAATTTTTGGCGATGAAAATCTAAAAAACATAACTGATAAAAAAACAATAAAAATTTGAGGTTATTTTCACATATTGGAAAGAGTACGCTTAACTTTATTCCTTCAATTTTCTTTTTATAAGGTCCTAGTATCAATCACATTGTACAGCCATTGTCTAGTCTTTCGTTTAATAACACAATTCATTCACCACATTCTCATGTTTCAAACCAAATATGTTTATTCGAAATCTGACAAGGAAGCAAACCCAAGTCCGTAAAATCGAATCGCTTATTGCACTTCAAAAATAACACAAACCTGTGTCTCTAGACTTTGTTGCAGTGGAATTTATTCGCCGTACATTTTCCGATTCCGGCATACCGGCCGTCAATTCGCTAGCTATTTCATAAGCCTGTACAGTTAGCTTCAATAACCTATCCTATTTCAGGCTAGCTGAACAAGTTTGAGCGTCTGTCATACAGCGGAGTAAACAGAAGCTAAAATGTTGCGATTTGTTCTAGGGCTGACGCAAGCGACGATTATTGAAAGTACCTATATTTTTGAAAAGTATGAGCCATAAGCCATGCATGATTTTTCAGGTTTAGCTGATAAGTTTCTTTTTTAAGTAAACAAACTGATATGATATTTACTTATATAAATACCAACCATATACCACATCTATTTGTCGTTTAGATTTTAGTTTATTATGCTAGTTTCTTCTATCACCCCAGGCTTAGAATGATGCAAAAAATGTGTAATTCATATAATTATGAAATCTTTTGCTTCTTTTACCAAGCCATATTCATGTTCATGCCGCTCCTCCTTATGTAAATGACATGGTTTCCACATTATGAAAATACTGGAAAGGCTACAAACTATGTAATATTTTTCTTAGTGAACTGTATCTGTAAGTAACCGCCTGGCATTGTGCTGGTATCTGTAATTAAAGGCTGCCCTAAACGCCGTTAGATCAGTAATTAGGATCAGCCAGGTGCGTGTGCGCATGCCTTTAGCAGGGCTGCCAATAGTTTTACACCTGCTGACGACGCGTTTGGTGTATTGGATAGCGCTTCTCACTATTACGCCGGCCGTCGCGGGTTCGAATTAGTTTTAAGGGGCAAATGTTTGTCTGATGATGAGAGATTTGTACCTCAACGACCTCTATGTTCATATAAGTCTATGTTGTACCTTAAGTCATGGATGTTATATGTATTTAAGTATTTATGGGAGCCGCCTTCGTCGTAATCGTTGTCTGGTACTTCGTAACACAAGAAAGAATATTCCTTACCACGAAACCAGACAATTGGTGTGTTGTCTGGCACATATTTATTTATTTATATTTATTTACACCTAAACTGTAGAGTATTTTTCAAACTAGCCAATAAGCTTAAAAGCGTGACAAGAGACATATTTTGATGATGTACTTTACAAGTCTGCTGTTTTTATTAAACATGTTAATAAATAAAATAATTTAACGAACATGGATATACTTAAGTTAAGTACAGCTAATATATTTTTTTACATAATATTAGATGACAAGTTTTAAAACATGTAGGCTTCGTGACGATGACGTTTCCTATTTTCCTTTAAAGTTAATGTATTGGACCGCAGAAAAAAAACTAAGTGTTTTCCATATCAATAAATTAAAATAATATTTTCGGTATATGGATAATTACAGTTACAATGCAGTATACGCTTACTCATAGAATTCCATAATTAACCTATCGCAACCCTCAAGACTAGTTATATTGAGCAGTAAAACTAGTGCCTATATAATAAGGCAATTTACCGCTGACTAAATAAACACTAACTAGGCTACTAATAACAGAACCTTGTCATAAACCACCCAGCCGCTAATGAAACATAAAGAAGTTCAAAAAGTCACACGAAAGTCTATAAATTTTACGGCTGAGAAGACCAAGGCCGTAGACAAGAATTCTGTGCGTACGGTCAGCAACAAAAACTTAAATCGAAGAGCATTTTTGCCACATATTTGAATGAAAAAATTATACCCTACTTACAATAATATTAAATCTATACTAATATTATAAAGCTTAAGAGTTTGTTTGTCTGATCGCGCTAATGTGTGACCTATTAAAAAAAAATAACTTGTTTTTCGAGGAAGGCTTAAGGTTATAAAACATCACGCTGCGATAGGAGACGCAGTCGCTGGGAACTGGGAAAAAGTTATAATTTAATCCTAAAAAAACTGATTATCGCCTCTCGTTTTCTCATTCAATGAATACTTATTTATGTATTCATCTGCCACACTACTTAAATCGTGTTCTGAAGGTCTACTACGAAAAACGAAATCCGTAGATACGATTATCGTTTTTCGGATCCGAAAGATTTTTAGTATGGAATGCTTACTATGAAATGTTTCGGATCCGCAAAACGATTATCGTATTGACGGATTCCGTTTTTCGTAGTAGGCCTTCTGAATCGTTGCACCAGCTTCCTTCACCTACTGGGCGAATATTGTCGCCAGTTTCGCAGCTATTCCTATTTGTGTGATAAAATTTACTTAATTTTTTAACTGTTGCTGACGGTACCAACTCGGTGCACAATTTATATTCTAACGGTGCAATATTTAATTGACGGCTCGAGCGTGGCTGGTGCTGGTGGTGGTGACGCATCGGGAAGGCATGATAATGTCAGGGAGAGCTGCACTAGGCTAGATGGACATAGGATCTTGAGATAGTGATCTTCAAAAACATCTCTCCTACTGTTTGGAGAGCCTAGATATTTTCTTCTTTATTGCACAGACAAAAGAAAAATTCAAATGGCGGACTTCATGGCGCATTCTCTATCATTCACCCATTGGGTGAAGTAGAAACGATTAATCAATGCAGCATCTATTCGTTGGAAATATTGGTTTGGTATTTTTGAGCGCTTTTGCATTGTGTTTTGTGTTTTATTGCACGGATACTATTAATTTTTTAATTATTGTCTTAAGTTATTAAGAATATGTTACTTGGCTTAAGAATAGGTGTTAGAAAAAAAAATGTATCAATACAGGGATACAGAACCATCTTAAAATGTTATGTGAAATTGACCTCTTCTACCTACAGTTGTCGATCACATCGACTATTCTTGTTCACATACAACATTTATTATATTCCCATAAAAGTACTATCGAAGCGGCTTTCTCTGTCCATGCCCGGTGATGCCATACGAGAAATTCTCACGGCAGTTAATTTCAGAAATGTCTAAGTCTAACATACACCCATCTCAGACGCACAGACTAAAGGTCACTATGGAAACCATTCGGAATCAAGCTCAAGAAGGCTTTTGAGGTTGATTTTGACATAGCCTGAGTTCAAACAGTAACTAATATTATCAAACGATATATTATAACTACTTTTTTAACAGCCAAAAGACACAAATGCAAGGTCCATATGATCTTAGTTTAAGGCTCAGAATAGGTACCTTAGATGGCATTATAACGTCTGTTGTTGCAACTCTTGTTTTGACATCAAGTTGGTCTTGCTAAAAATTCCACGTCATCTGTTAAATTAACTTAATTTGTAATGAATCTATGTGATGTGCAATAAAGAGTTACAAAATATAACTAATATTCTTCAGATTGTGGACAAAGAGCATTTTCCCTATCCAGTGTTTATTAAAGTAATACTTAGGTAGGACTAAAAGCTCAATAAAACGGGCAGCTCTTGCCCAGAAGCCAACGTTTTCAGGCTAAGATACTAACAATATCCTCCCATAATAGTCCAAGCAGCCCACGATTTATCATTTTATTATTAGTCAACAGTAAACACAAATGGTATTTAGACACATTTGAGAATTCACCATAATATCAGCTAAACGTATTTGGTGAACGGTCGTATTTCATACGGCGAGATAACTAAAATGTTAGCTCGTAGTTTTGAGTTGTAATAACAAGGAGAATACAAAACAATTCAGTAGACTCTTTGTCCACTTTTTTCATCCCAAAATATTAAACCATCATAAGTATCTGTAGTTTTTACCATTAATTAATAACCTACCAGCTCGTTCATTGAAATTATTTCAAATAAGACTGGAAGTTTAGTTATGAGCTAAACTCTCCATGACTCTTTCTCTACGTTATCCTAAATTAGGTTGAATTTCAGAACCATGATAAAAGATATCATTACAAGGTTAAGTGCTTCTTATTTTAAAATATTAAAATAAGAACTTCCAAAAGTCCAACACAACTTTGTAAGTGGCCTGGTCTTACTTTATTTATCTCTTTTATGGATACAAGCAATAACAAGTTACTATTTGCAACGTACAATACGTTTCTGGAATTATGGGTGATAAAATTTCGCACATTATTTACTTGTTAAAATTCTTTATGGAGGGAATAAAAATGTATGAAGAGTAAATTGTATAGCATCAATGATAAGTCGACGATATTGTCCATAAAATGTATGAAGCATAGGCATTTGTTGATTTTGTTTTTTAAATATGGTTTAAGCTCTTTTTCAAAAGCTTGGATGGAAAAAAACACTATTAGTTAGTGATAGTGCACCTTATGGGAGTAAAAACTTGGTTATCATGCCAGTTAAAGCGATTAAAAATCAATATTAAAGAAACCTTAGAATAATATTTATAATTACAATATTAATAGGGAGGAAAGTATGATTTGCTACGATCTTATATTACCCAATTCTTGGCGACTTTTCGGCACAAAAAGCAAGTACAAATATCACCTGATTTTTCAAAGATTATTAAGAATAACATTTCAAAGCAACTTGTTATATACTGCTTAATTGCTGTTTATTTAATATCTTCGCTGTTAGTGTTAAGCTCACATTTTATGTCTGGGAATTTAACAATTAATGATACAGAAAGAAAGTTAGTCTTATAAATCTTCTAGGTAACCAAGTAGCTAACGTTTTTACGGCTTAATTTCTAATAAATTAATAATTTTGCTACATTCAATGCAAATTTACTCAGCATCACGATACGCCCTTGAACACGAGCGACAAAGCGATTGTATCGGGCGCTAATTGCGAGCGGCTGCGCCGGCGCAGGTTTCACTTTCGGGCGTGCAGCCAACGAGATGTGTCCACGGTTTGAATCCCAGGCGTGACATTGGGGAACTGAAGAGCAACTGGGATGTTAGAGTTTAATAAAAGTTCTACAAGCGTATTCTGATGGCTGGCATAAAAATGGGTCAAAAAGATTATCAACATATCAACTATACTCATATGCCATATTATTAAAAGAAGGAAACTTTTCACTTTTCTTTTAGCATTGCATAATCTCGATGGCGATCTCATAACAATACAGTCCATAAAATCCAACATGCAACATAGAAAAATCCATAAAATAGCAAGAAACCAAATAAAATTACGTAACAGTACTTTCGATTATCGGATCTAAAATACAACATTGGCATTGAGCGTTAGTTACATAAAGTAATCGCGCATTATTCTAACAAACATAACTTATGTCTTTGCCATTACGTATAAAATTATATTAACAATAAGCGAGGAAAGTATGACCAAACAGGCGAAAGTGATCGAGAGAGACGATTCACAGACAAGTAATTACTTGTACAATTATTGACAAAGAACCTGTAATATCTATTATGCTACCACCACAATGCAAAAACCCATCTGCAGAAGTACACAGTGCATTTAGAAACAGTAGACTCGAACTCGAATCTGGAACCCTTAACTCCAAAAACACAGTTTTGAAAGAACTTACTCTAAAGTTAAACGAGTCTTCATGATACCCTTTTAAAAGAAACACTTACTGTCAAAATTTTATAAATAAACCCGAAAAAGACCAATGAACTCATTGAGCGCTTATTAAACTTACTCATGGCAGATACACAACTAACTTGGCTCCATAAGCTCAACAATGGAGTATCCTATTATTGCCGATATTTTCCTTACCCTTCATACACAAATTTTTTTGCAACACACACTGCACTCTGCATCAGTACCAAATTATGATTCTGAATGGAAGTACTTCATCTATGTACACTGTGGCATATCTTCGGAGAGCCCATCGACTTCGATGAATCGCTTTTAACAGTTTTGATTGTTTGTGCCGTCAGCGACCAAAAGAAAAAAACGCTTGCGAAATTTAAATGGCCGAAGAAAGTGTTCACATGACTTCGGAAGCGTTTATAATGTAATAGCTTGCTGAATTTCTAAATTTCAATTTGCAGAGGTTAATTAACTTCTATCACTCTGTCTTTGTACGTTGTTACATAAAGTTTTATACTTGCTTCGGGAATAAATTGGTCTTGGGCACGTACATACCACATTACTTCTTCTTATCAAGGAAACACCGTCAATTTTATTTCGTTGTATCTCTGTATTTCTAATAATTTTTACTAGCTCCTCAGTTAAACTCAATACCCTTAGCAGTTTTAATTTCATTTATGTCGAACAGCTTTTTTCTATTAAACATTTTTAAATACTAAGGCACGATTAAATCATCTCCTACAATATACATCTAAAAATGTCTGGACTTCTGCCCTGCCAGTCGTTTGACGGTATTACGTACAAAATCGCACAATTAAAACCAATTTAAACACGTACAGGGTCCTAATTGCCATGCCGGTGTGATAAAGAAACACGCGCACACGCAGAGTAATGGTGGCAAAAAAGGACACAGGTGGCGTTTACAAGCAGCGATTGTCAACATATTATCCAAAGGATAGGTCATAACCCAGTTTTGTTAGAGAAATACTGACCGTTATGGTAAAAAAAACTATCTTACGCCATTTTGAAATGTTTCGTATTAAGTTGTTAATTATATAAAGTTTATAATTTCTCTTATCGTCATCGCTTCAACTCATCTTAAACTAGTTAAATACATGCCATTTTAAAAGCAATACCTAAGTACTTAGTAACATATATCTACCTATGCCAATAAAAAATTGCTTCTTTGCCGTCAGGTTAATGTAACTGGCTCATATCCTCCAACTTCAGGGGCAGCTTGAAGCTCTAGGTTTCAAATCTATACGAAAGAATGCTCAGGGTAAAAGCCTGGGGCGCTAACCCATAGCCTCACTAACTTAAGGCACCGGGGGCACCGTCAGGTTTTAGTAGGTATACCCGCCCCTACCGGGTGGGGGAGTCCTACATAACCCCCAGCGGCTAGTGGTATGTGTAAAGCATTTCATGACGTAAAATAAAATATTTCAAAACCAAATGAAGCTGGCGCGCTTCATCCTCCTGTATCCTGACTAAGCCTAAATAAAATTCCTAGCCTAGACCAACGACTGGAATCGCATCCTATAAACTGCTCAACTAAATCGTGACGTGAAGGATCATCATCAGCGAACAGGGTCCATAACTCATGCATGAGTAATGGAAGTTCGTTGCCTCCGTAATATTGCTTTTTGTGATGCCCGCGTTTTTTGGCCTCCGAGGGACTCATTATAGCACCACTCTGTTATAATTCGTTTTGTAGCGCCATCCATTTTGTCAGGATGTATCTAATATTATAGTGATGGTCGCAGGAAATGAACGTTTGTTTGTATGATTAGATATTTACTAAACTTTGCTTTCACAGAAGAAAAACCCATTGTCATCTTTAATAACGTCATCAAACCGACGAATGATAAAAGTGTCGATCTCGGAAAATAGTAGGTAATGCATTCATCATAAGATCGAAGAATGATGCCAGATTGCTCAGGGGATTTATTATTTACATTTTGAATATTTTTCTAGACTGTAGCAAATACAATAAGTACACTTTGCAATAGAAATGCATGGAACACCCAGGATAGTTGCAGCTCTAAAAAAGGTTGATATGTATGGCACTGTACTTCTAAGACATTAATTTTAGCACTAGGTTAGAACCGCGGGGTGGATCGAACAGTATAGGGTTGTCTCATTGGTCTTGAAATCTACTATGTACTTAGTACGAGTATAAACAACAACAACAGATAATCTTACAACTCGTCTTGCAAAGTTATTAATCAGTAGTTCAAACTGTATGTTACAGTTTAACTGCTGATGGTAAAGTGTCAACTACTTGAGTGTACAAAATTTTCTGAGAAATCGTCTTCAGCAATCTTCAAATCTAAGAAAATTCTCGCTTTTGCGCTAACATAACATATTCTATCTCAAAGCACTAGTAAGGCCCAACAATAGCACATGATCGACTCTTGACTTTTGGCTTTGACGTTCAGACAAGACATTTTAGAACTGAACATTCTGATTACTAACTATTAGATTAGAGTCTGACTAATGAAAGCTGACCACAGAAAAGAGCAACAATTTCAAAAAAAGAAAAGTTAACTCTTTATTTCATAGAAAAAAATGCTTTAAATACATAAAAGAAAACTGCACAATATTGTTAAAAATGATTTGCAATTCTCTTTTAGGCATATTAAGCATTTTTGACTAAGAAATACAGAGAAAACTTTTCTTTTTTGAAATTGCCGCTCTTTTCCGTGGTCTTCTTTCATTAGTCAGACTCTAGCTAGAGGCTGGCGCCACCCCTGCTAGACTTACAGAGCTGCGCCCGCGCAGTGGGTGTCAATGATTTACGCGACTCGTCCGCTTCATTCATATTTATTGGCGCGGTAATTTTTTCGCCACTAAATCTTCACCGAATGACATATGTGACGTCCCATCGAACTATCCCGGCGAGCACAATGAAACTTTATTATAACTCCACTATGCATTTAAGGGCATAAATGTGCATAAATCGACTCTATTATGCGATGCGACTCCCTTTAAAAGAACTCTTAAATCAGATGCAAAGGTGCAAAAAATGAAGATTTTCTCTTGGAAACATCGCAACTTTATTTCTAGTTACGATTATGCGTAAGGTAAGCTTGATCTTAGAATATCTGTCCTGCGTGGAGGTATTTTCATTATTAACATAAATAACTAAATACAACATGCATTTTTTGTGGGTGGTGCGAACTCCCACATTTCTTTTTGTACCCTAAAAAAGTACAATTAGCAACTAAAACTCCTGCTAACGTGATGGATTAGAAATGGATGAACCATTAACCAATCGCAATAATTGAGTTTTGTCTTATGATAAATAAATTCAACGTATAATATAACCATGTATAACTAACTGAAATACAGGAATATAACCTTAGCTAAACCACAAAATATAGTGCATATTTTGTGGCTAAACTCAGTTTATAATTTTAATTGTCATTGAACAGAACTATTCAAATAAAGAACAGACGCGATAAATGAAATTAATAATGCAAAAATATTGCTTCATTATGCGCAGGCGATATCTATAATGTCCCATATAATGTTCTTAGTTCGTAATGATGATTTATCCCGCCCGCCACAGATAATAATATTATGTCTTTTAAGCGGAATAAATTGAAACATATGCGCTCAAACCATCTTGTGATCTTTTTTTATTTTGACAATGAAGGTGTTAAATTGTGTTTGTTATTCTCATTATAACATAATAAACACTAGCTAGACACCATTAGTATTATTGAAATCAACAACACCATTATGATTAAAACTCGTGAGCATCAAACGTCGAATCTCATACACGATCTAAGGTTTTCTTGCACATTAAAATGGGCTCGCGTGATCGAACAATCTCGAAAACTTCCAAAGAAATGGCTCTACAATTTTAAATAATCACCGGTTCATATACATGTTGTGTTTGATGGCGGGCCGCCGCGCCGGGATGCTGCCCACTCGTCTCGTAAATAATCAGCTCAGTCACTGGTTCCCAAAGATGTTAGAACCTTGTAAGGGTGATAAGCAGGCTTAGAGAATTCTGCTGAATTGTTTGATACAGTAAATGGGTCTTTACAAAAAAAATCCGTAAATCAACAAAGCACCTCAGTACTCTTTCCTACATTATAGGTACCACAAGAAAACTGTACCTACTCGTACACCGTTAAAAATTAAAATCTACAATTGTACTAAGTGATTACGAGTATGTATGTATAGGATGGATAAGAATTTTCGTGACATGTAGGTACAATCTAACTGAATTAATAATTGTTTGTAATTTTTATTTAATAAATTAGGTGTTACTATCACCAGAGGCTTTATGAACCAAGTAAAAACGGGTTCATTGCTCCTAAAACTTGAGAACCGCTGGGCAAAAGGGTGCATGATTGTACCACACGCTTCATTCCCGACCTTGAGACATGCGATCTGGTCGTTAAGATCACTTCAATTATCCTGCTCCCTTCGGCAGGTCAGCCATGTTTAAAAATAACGCTTTTAAGGCCTCTCCATGCAAATGG
Organism: Pyrausta aurata; assembly: GCA_963584085.1. Taxonomy (NCBI): domain Eukaryota; kingdom Metazoa; phylum Arthropoda; class Insecta; order Lepidoptera; family Crambidae; genus Pyrausta; species Pyrausta aurata. Next base: position 12,464,166 of record OY757257.1, on the reverse strand, counting down.
TAATGCTTTGTGTCATTCGATAAATTGATGAGATTATTGGTACAAGATGTTGCTAAATGTTGTGTGTAGGTTTTTGCAGATACCTTGATCTATAAAAAACTGAGAGCAATGATATACTGACGCATTTATCGTCTTACTTTTTGAGATAGGTACAAAAAATCATCTAGTCATGTTGACCTTTGCGGTCCAGATCAAATATCTATTTTAGAGTTGTTTTCTTAATATAGGATGGGGACTTATCCTTCCATAAATAGCACGCACTTTTTATACGAATTTTATCTTAATCTTCACTTACATACACAAAACAGCACACATTCGTGCATGATTGACGCAAAGTAGTACGTAGTTTGCTGCATTTAGGTGTATATTACACTTCCTCCTATACGTAATAGGATTTTCATCATACCACCGACGTCTAACCTGATTAACTCACTCCAACAAGACTCTTACATCAGAAATTCCCGCTCTTTAGGTAGGTACTCTTTCACTTCAATTTTTTTTTAATACAAGTTTAACGTCCTCGGCTGTAGTACGCCATACAGACAATTTCTTCATTAAGTGTTCATTTAACACTTATAACTAAAAACTAACACTAAACTAGCCTACCTTAACGTAACTCATTGAAATGCGAGATGGTACGCATTACAATACTCAACAAGGAAGCTAAGCGCAGGAACAGCGATCCGGGTAATAAGACGGCGCGATCCAGAGCTCGCTTCACCATAAGGGGCCATCCATAAAGTACGTCACACGAATTTCATGATTTTTTGAGCCCCCCTCCCGGCCTTGTCACAGGTGGTCACATTTCTGAGACCCCCTCCTCTCTAGTGTGACGTCACATGTTTTGCAATTTCACATCAAAAAATTATTAAATTAAAACAGCAGTTCCGAATTTAGTTTTATTTCCATTTAAATTAAGTACTTTTTTATGAAATCAACATCATATCAAATATTTGAAACAATAACAAAGCAATAAACTATTGAATTTATAGAAAAAGAATGAAACTCAATCATTTTCAGTCCATGGACTTTGAACCCACTCCTTAAAATTATTTATAACTGGCATGGCAGTCACTTCGTTCTCATTAAGGTTTTTCACGTCAGGAACATTTGTGGTGTCAACATCTTTTTCATCCAACCATATGGCATCATTATTATCTAGACGTTCCAGAGAAATTCTTTGTTTGGATAATAATGATGATGCCATATGAAAGATTTTGACACCACAAAATGTTCCTGACGTGAATTTTAGTTTATAATTAATATTTCAAATTACGCGATTACTACCTCTAGATATAATAGATTTTGAAATGTGATGTCACGAAACTTAGTACCCCTCCCACCCCTTGTCACACTATGTCACACTTTGTCGACCCGCCCCTCCCCCCTTTACGTGTGACGTACTTTATGGATGACCCCTAATTCTCACTTTAACTTTATTGTTTTCTTCGAAAGCACAAATGATCATGACAATTCCACCACATACTCACAATAATTAACCCGAAAAAACCAATTTCTAAAATGAATAATTAAGGTATAGTACCATAGTGGACCATAGTGGTCCATCCATAGTCATCCATCCCGTTTCGTTTCCCGCGCAAAACTCCCTTTGACATAAAAGCTGGTATTTAAACTGACATTCATTTTTTTTTCTTCGCAGTATACACGGACCAGCCAGTATCATCGGCGTCTCCGCCTACCAGGGACAAGATAAACGGCGAGGAGAAGGCGCGGTCTCGACGCAGGGACACCTGGGCCGAACCCTCCACCACAACGGTTAATGATGATGACGGTGAGTTGCATCTAACTATCACCAATAAGTATGTGAAACAGAATACAGGAGAAATCTACACTGATCTATGATCATACATGTATACATATTCGTTGTGGCATTATAATGGTAGCAAATTAAAAAAAGGTTATAATAAAACTTATTCTATGTACGGACAACAGCAACAGCACGTCAAAGTAAACACTGCGGCATCTTATGCAGTTGCAATAAAGGCTAGTTTGCAACAAAAGTGGGTAGCCTGATGTGCTGGCGACTGTACATAGGTATAGGTCATCATATGTACTTGGGGTACGATATTATAGCAATTTATCTACTTACAAATTGCACTTGTAAAAAGCAACTGTATCAGAAAAGGAATCGAACCCTGAACCCGACATTATACGTACGCTGTTCTTTTAATTTATTATTAAGTATTATGTGTTTTCTCAGTAAGTGAATTAAATATTGTAATTCTTAATGAGAAAATAAAGTTCTAAAACCCGACGCTGTGAAATAGACACTTCGCTTACCTAATTATATCCTACTTGTTTCTTAACCATCATAGTAAAACACACTTATTCTCCAGCAGGTGTAGGCGTCCGTTCCCCGCTCCTGCAGCAGCAATACCAGCAGTACGACGAGCAGCTACGAGACATCGCCGCGTCGTTGACGAGGCCGCGGTCGAGACGAGCGCTGCCGCCGACGCTAGAGAGACCGACCAGACTGCCGCCGCCTGATAGATTACCGGTACGTACATCACCATCAAAGGTTCAGAGTCTTCAGATCTTCCAGATCTCTGTTACAAAAACAGACGGGTAAATGGCGCTGACGTCACGCGTAATGACGTATCCATAAGAGACCAGAAATTTCGTACAGTTGGACCGACAGCATGGTAGCTCAATTGAAGGAGCAGTAGGCCCGGTTAGCCAGAAAGTTGCAGGTTTATATTTCATCATTAAGAATCTTCCAGAATTTTCTCCGAGTTGTTGTGACTTCTCAATCTATTATAATATCAAGAAAATATCATCTCAAGTTCAATTGAAAGACCATTAAGGGCCGACTACTCTCGTCACAATCTATACTTTAACAGGTTTTTTGTTTGCAGGTCCGAGGCACTCCCGACGGTGGCGTACCGCCCGAAGAAGGCAGCTCCAGCTCATCCAGCGAAGGCAGCGAGCCCACTGAAGTAGAAGTCACTGAAAGCGGCGAAGGAGGCCGAGTTGAACTGCCTGCTGAGAAGCTTCTCCACGCCAGAGCTGGCTGGCTTCAGAGACGGGGCCCCGGGGGCTGGTCGCGTCACTGGTTCGTGCTGAGAGGCGCAGCACTGCTCTACTTCAGAGATCCTCACGCGGAACAAAGGGGACTCATGGATGGAGTCATCGATTTAAGTGGTGTAGCCAGAGTGGTGGAGTTGCCGACATCTGCTTCTACAAATGGATATGCCTTTGAAACTGAGGTAAGACTGAGCAAATATTTTTTATTCAATTGAAATATCTTGATGGTTTACTAACGTTTATATTTACTTTTCAGACATGGGACGGCAAACACATTGTACTGTCAGCAGTGACAGCTGGAATCAGAGCTAATTGGATGTCAGCTATTCTACGTACAGCCGGTCTGCCAGACTCTGGACCTCTAACATTGATACTACGTGAAGATTCTGTTGATCAAACTTCGGAATCATCAGCGTCACCAGTCACGCCGGTGACGCCGATCACTGGAAAGTCGGGTCCTTTCTCGTCGGATGAAGAGTACCGAACAGCTTCCGAGGGAGGACGGAGAGATAGCGCGGACTGGGGAGACGTGGCTCCACAGCCACCACCATCGCCGATACTAAACAGAACGCCTATCTCCAAAGTGAAGGAAAAAGTTCGCGCCAGAAACTATCTTCAGCCGAAGACGGAAAACACGAAGGCGGACAAAGACGAAACCGATTCTACCAAAGAAAAAGAACGACCGTCCGATGAGGTCGACGAAAACGAAAAACCCGCAGAGCCTCGCAAACGCAGCTACATATCTACCATCGACAAACAGTCCATCGAAATCGACGCCCTGCGCAAGCAACTAAAACTTGCACTAAGCGACGTCAACGCGGCAGAGTCGGAGCTTGCCAGGCTACGACAGCTAAAATCTGAGGCTGCTATGAGAGAAAAGAAAATGGAAGAACTTGTGACGACGCTGCAACAGAAGGAAGAAGAACTGTCGAAAAGAACGAAAGAGGCCGAGAACCTCACTACGATAAAACAGATGTATAATCAAGATAAGACGATGTGGGAAAACAAGCTGACGGAAACGCAAAACTTCTTGAAGGAATCAACTGAGCACTGCGAGCTGTTAACGAGACAGTTGACATCAGCTCAAGATACCGTCAAGCAGCTCCAAAGAGAACTGAATGAACTGAATGAAAAACTCCTTAAGAGTGTCAAAGAAAACGATAGCTTGTACGCCAGAATCAGAGATCTTGAGGGACGAGTTGTAGCAGAATCGCCGACAAGAGAGAAACGAAAGAGCATCGGTTCCCTCAGTGACCTCACAAATATGAACCAAGACTTGAACTTAGATTCACTCGAAAAGAGTAGACTGATCGAAGAGTACGTCGACCTTAGAGAAAGATTCATGAAGGCTATTCAAGAAATCAAAGCGATGAAGAAGGAGCTTCGCGAATCACACAACATGTATGACGAGCTCGAAATTACAAACATGAAACTAAGAAATGAGATGAAACTGAGAGAACAGTGCAGCAGATCAGAGATAGATTTAATGGCAGCTCGTATTTTAGACTTGACTCAGAAACTGACGGCGTCTGATAAACAGGTTCGAACCCTGAAACATAAAATTCAGAAGACCGAGTCGAGAGAGAAGCGGCGCAGCTTATCTCTCAAGGGTAGAGAGGCTTTGACACTCGGTAAGGAGGTTGAGGAGAAACTTACGGAGCTGGAGAACAAGATCACAATGTTGGAGTCGGGTGAGCCCGTTCCTACGATCAACTCGCCATCAAAGAGCACGTCTCCGTCCAAAGAAAAGATTTCGAAGACAGAGGGCTCCGACGAGAAACGCATGAAGCGTCTGGCCGCACGACTCAGGAGGAAATCGCTCGACAGCGCCACCAGCTCCGAACCAATGAAGATGCTAGTCAGACTGAGCTCGCTCGAGACCAAAGTGGCCTCTGCGCTCGAGACCCGACGGGACCTCGGCAACTCGTGCGAGTCCCTCGGACAGGCCCTGCGTTCCACCGATAGTCCCATTCTCAGCGAGAGTACCGAGTCATCCATGGTCGGCACGCAGTACCAGAGGCACCTTCTCGACCGACTGCAGAGTCTCGAAAGCGTCGTGATCCATTCGAGAAATAAAGTCAACGAGTGTCTCTGCCAGATGAGCGCCATGCGCGCCGCCAAGTCGAGGCGATCACCGTCCCCGAGCCTCGAGAAGAAATATAGCGTCAGATCGATGGAGAAGTGTCTCACCGAAGTCAGCAAACGGCTGCAGGAATGCTTTGATCGGTGCGTCGTCGACCCGGAGCGCACTGACGACCGTGAAGTCAACGACGGCGTCGTTCGCGCCGTCTCGCAGCTCGAGGAGAGACTGAGAACAAAACTCCTGGAGATATCGAGGCGGAAAGCGGCCTTGTACGAGGCTGGAGAACTGACGCAGAGGCGCAGTCTCGAGCTTTTGGCGGAGAAGCTGGCGTATGAAGCGGTACTAGTCGGAAAGATCCAGGAGGCGCTCGAGGCGGCCGACGGTGGCGCCTTCTTCGCGCGGCTCGTGCGCGCCGAGATCGCCGAGACCGGTCAACTCGTCGATGACCTGAGACGACGCGTCGCCGGCGAGACTAGAAATTCATCCACAACGAGGACATCCTTGGACTACCTCGCGAGAATCCTATCGCGGCGAATCGATCTCGCGAGCAGCGCCCGAGATCCGGCGCGACCGAGGCCGATAGATCTGGCCATTCACGGGGCGGATCTGGAGGCTCTGAAGGCGGCGCAACGTGAAGTCGGCGAAGCGGT
>OY757257.1:12425951-12458188 GCA_963584085.1 Pyrausta aurata | reverse complement strand
ATTGCTGGCTAATATGAAACGTTTTAAAATTTGCCGTATTGTATTTTATTCGACGAATATTTCCCTTAAACGATTTTTTTACTGGCGTATTTGATGTGCAATGAAAAGTTATCTTATCTTACGTCATACTCTCTCTAACAATGAAACATCAAGTTCAAAGCTTAGCTGTGTGAGCATAGCAATAATCACTGCAGGCAGCTGTTCTTACGGTTTATCAATGGGTTTCAAAAAATATTCTAGTGTGCAAATGTTAAATAAGATTTCAATCTGAATTAAGTTGGTACATATGTACTTTTTAAAAAAATCTACAAAATATGTTTACAAGGAAAACTGTTATCGTGAAAAGAATTTATAAATACCTCAATATACTTAACCTATAACAAATTGCTATAGATGTAAAAATTTGCATACCAATTTAACGGTAGAATGCACTGGACATGTGAAATTCTTAAGATCTTTGTAACTGTATTCTAGCAAATAAAGACTTACTTACTTACTTACTATTGTTACCTTTCAGGCTGGACAAAGAGCAAGCGTTAGCAGAAGAAACCCGAGCTACCCTGGCTGCGTTAGACGCGATGCGCAAAGCGCACGAGAACGAAGTGCGCAGAGAAGTGGACAAGTTTAAAACAGAATTTCTCGCCAGAGGGCAGCACCAGCCAGACATCACGCAGCTGAGCTCCAGGCACCAGTCAGTGTTAGATTTGTTATATGTTTTTTTAGTTTAAATTTTTAAAACAATTCTTTTAAGGTTTTTTTTTACATTTCGTTTTGGACTCTGAGGTGAAGACAGAATGTTTAGCTGCGAACTGCGGCATCTTATGCAGTCACAATAAGGGATATTTTACAACAAGTATGATATGCAGGCACAGTTGCATGTATTTCATTTCAACGCCCAGTTATCTATAAACTTTGTTTGCATGGGGCGTCATCACTAGCCTAACAAACTATACAGCCGTAATAGGGAATGAACATTAATTTTACCAATAGCATATGTATGTTGAATACAAATAAATAAATACAATCTATCTCTCAATCAAATAAATACTATGAAACTGGGTAATGTGAAAATTATATGCGCTGCCGTACTGACTGATGGTCAGTCACAGCATATCAGTTCTATGTAACTCCTAAACAAGATATTAACGTCCCAAACTGCTGACTAACCACCGTCTTATCTCCTTCAGGCAAGAGATGGAAGAGATAAAGCAAGAGATCCTGTCCCTCTCGGACAAGTACTCTGTCAAGTGCGTGGAGTCCGCCGCGCTGGAGGAGCGCCTCGCCGCCGCCACCGCGCAGCTTGCGCACGCGCACAACCACATTATGCAGCTCGACGCCAGGTAGATATGACATGAAGTAGGAATAGTAACGGACCGAAGATTCACCCTTGGGGAAATCCTAATATCTCTTTTATTCAAAAGAAAAAAAAATACTTAGTTTTTGACTTGTTTTAACGATACTCTTTATTTACATAATTTGCATACCATGTATTTTTATCGCAGGCATGTTTTTCAACTACTTTACTTATTTGTCACGATTTGTAAGTTACATCTCATTGTACACCAATATTTTAGAGCTCATAGTCTCAATCTTGCTCATTATGTAGCATCTTTACTTGCATTACCTTTGTATTAGAAAATGTCGAACATTGTCATTTTTAACATCAAAAATATTACATCTTTTTTCAGAAACAAACAACTCCGCGCGCATCTCATCTCAGAAGCGAACGAAATGAAGAACGGCGAGGCGTCCACGCTCTCGCAGATCATCGAAGACACTGCGCCGGTACGTACCTATTCGTCCACCTAGCCTCACTTCACTGAGTTCACGGCACACGCTTCGGGCTAGATAGAACGCTTCTTTCATCTCACAATTGAGCTAGAGCCCACGCTTGCATGACGTCATCGCACGAAACTCTTAGTATACACGGTTTCAAATCAAGTTATACTTTTCACTTATGATTTCTTAAAAGATTTTGTGTTAAGAAACGTATAGCTTGATTTGGAGTCGTATACTTGAAAAGAACATGTTATCGATTATTGTGTGAATTCTTCTTGTTTACTTGATAGCAACTTACCAAAGTTTTGATGTACATTTGTTCTGATCTGACTTTACAAATCTGAACTATTCTTGATAAAATTTGGATGGTAAAATTGGATTCCATGTAAATATTATAATAGAAAAACTTTCAAAATTCAATCTATTCATTTTAGCAGTCGCACGAATTGGATGTGGAGGGTACTTTCTTCTAATCTTTGGGTAATTGGTTTAATCCACCGGAATTTGATCAATCTTTAGCGGCCTCTTGCACATCTACGTTAAATTAATTAAGATTCAAAATAACATTTGATTAATGTTACTCAATGCTCAAGAATTTAAAAACGCAATCATTCTAAACCAATGTTAGCCTTACAGTGTAATCCGATAGCACTGAAAGTTCAATAAACACATTTTGAGCTTAACGAAAAAAAAAACATAGCTCCAACTCGTAGCATATTGGATTGTCGGACCGTGAAGGAACTAATCTCCCTTCTAAGGAACGGTTAACTAGCTTACGGCACAATGATGTTATGTGATGTGCAAGAGGCCCCAAAGTTGGTCCTTCGAGCCGGATAACTTTCCACCCTTGTCTAATTCTTGCGAGTGCGGTAGTCCACTGTAATAATGCATCGGTCATGGTACATGCGGGTGCACTAACAGCATGGGAGGGAGGCGCCGCTGTGGGCGCACTTGCGGCAGCTCGCCGCCGCGTGGCAGCGCGGGAATTATTCAGGTAATAAATACATACCTACTTATGTACTGTGAGTTCATATTGTAACGGACATACCTACTTATGTACTGCGAGTTTATATTCCGTTTTTAACGGGCCGGCAATATCCGGCTTTTATAATAAGAACTTTGTGTCATCGAGATACAGTTAAAATTTCTTAAATTTAATTTAAGTATAATATATTTTAAGAAGATATTATCTTCTTCTTCTTCGGGACGTTTTTTCAAACGTCAGATAATAATAGAATGAAAAGGTATAAAATGATCGATTTCAAAATGACGTTTACATCAATGATTGCTGACAATCTGACGTTTTCAAATGAGCCAGATTGTATTTTATTCCACGAATATTTCTTATCTGGCTATTGAAAAATCAGACCTCAGGTAAAATAACGTATATTCATTTTCAACCCATTACATTTTAAATCTTGGACAAATGATTCAATTCAGATAAAATATATAATGTGAACTCACAGTACAACTCAAAGTTTCACCTAGGTAGGTTCTTGACAACTAGCTAGATTTGTTAAATGGATGAACGAAAGGCACTAGTTCATTCATTCGATTAATTGTGCTAGTTGTTGTAAAAACATTTCCTAGAACCTTTGAGAACTACAATAGTGATGTTTGGGTTAACTTACCATTGCATTACGCATCGTCCATTACATTTTTATTCAACCAGTTTAGCTTTGCTATCATGAGTTTTTTATCATTGTGTGGATTTCGTGTGTGCACGAATTTAATGTAATACCTACCTAATTCATAATGTTACTATAATAATATTTTTAGTTAAATTAGTTGTTTTTCTACCCAGCTAAAGATAATAACAGACTTACATTAAACTACGATGATGTCTACTAAATTAACAAACGAAGGGCTTGTTTTTTAACTATGAAGCTTCTGCCGTTAATAAGTCTATAGGATAGAGCTTAATTTGCGGACTAAAATTGGTTCTTAGTCTTCCACCTTTTCACAAGAAGCTTGGTCACACTATAACTGTTAAGTGGTTTTAGTATAATTTTAATCATATTTTCTAGTTAATGAAAATTAAAAATTAGGCCCTTGCCTAACCTAACCCTAATCTCTGACACTCAATAATAATTCTATACTATTGACCTTGAGTAATAGGATCCGATACATATATCGATTTATTTTAAGGGCTGCTCTGAACAGTTGCTATATCAAAGGATGTAAATATGACTACTCGTAGAGCTACATCTCTTTAGATTTAGATAACAACCTCATAGAAAAGGGTATTAATTATATTTTTGGTTGCAACTGTCTCAAGGAATCGAACCCTGCGTCTTAAGCTATCTGGGCGCATGGCTATACCACTAGGCCACCAACTTGACAAGCAATTGAAAAAGGTTTCAAACCACATCCTTTAATCTTGCGAGCGGCTGGCTAATGTACTTATAGTAATATTAAACACTCGCTGCCTCTGTGGCAATAAAATGTGGGACTGCGATAGCACATACTTATCTCTCTTTCACACTCAAAGGCCTTATGGGGAGACGTAGTGTTGTACACTGCACAGTTATCGATAAGCGAGTGCACGCACGGGTCACTCCCTAGCGCGTGACTTATGGTCGCAGAGGCAACGAGTGTTTCATACTTCTATAGGTACATATTGCTGTGTTCATTAACGTCATCGATATCCTATTATTCAAGGTCAACAAGTTAACATACATATAAGTCTTCCTCATCTAACCTCAACCTATGTTCTTAGGGGAAGTCGTCAAGATCGAGCCCCCTGCTGGAGGCGGCGCGGCCGACGCGCCCCGCCAAGATACAGTACGCGAAGACAGAGAGCACCAGAAACCTGCAGCTGTCGCCCGTCCAGGTGAGAGATGAGGATGAGAGAGAGACGTAGCAAATAGGGCATATGCCTGTTGTAATAAAACGAAAAGATATTTTGCTTCTAGTTCATTTATATGCCAAGGAATGTAAATAACATTTTTATTTCTAAAAATAATTTCAAAGTTTTGATATTATCATTGAATAAAGTAATGGTTTTCAATCTATGTTTTACGATACCGCAAACGCCAATCATGGACGTACGTCTCTGGGTACGTTCCATTTGACGATCACCACGCCTGCGAATGCCGTGGCGTTTCATGCAAGCGGCGCCGAAGAATGGGCTCTCGCTGGCGTGGGCGGTCGTCGCGGACAAAATGAAATGCACCCAGATAGACGTGACATCATGCAGACCACGTCGTGACGACGATGGGTTTTGCGCGGCAAAAGTTTATTTGAATTTATTTTGTGTTTTATTTTATTTTTAACGTAGTTACGCTGTTATAAGTATTTTAAGCAAATATTTTTTGCACCTTAGAATTGATAAATAATTGAATGTAAAAATGCTTTAATAAAAACATATGGTCCGTTTTTTACAACAGACCGCAACAATCGTAGAATCATGTTAAACATGTAAACATAGGTATAGGTAAACCACTTCATTGAGACTTCGCCTGCGGGGCACAGGGGCGCGGGGGAAGCGATAGCGGGTCGCGGGAGGGGTGCGGGCGGCGCGGAATCACCCTCCCGCACCGCTCACTAACCGCGCTTTCGTCTCCTCCCGCACCCCTGTGCCCCGCAGGAGAGGTCTCAACTTCGCGGTCTACCTATAGCAGTTTTCACGACGAGATGTTCGTATCTGTGGTAGGTAGGGGCGATTGTTTACGAATACCGCTGTGTCGAGTGGAAGTCGCTCTGGGAAATCTTAACCTCGACTTAAATTATAAACGGATATTCAAATTTAAAAATAGCAAATCAATAATAGCTGTACCTACTTCATATTATAGTAGTAGTCTGACATACAGGGTGCTTCTTGGGAGTGAGTTTATAATGAAGTAATTTCTTTTAATTTTACCGTTGATAATTGTTTAAAGTCTTGTCACAGCTAATTTACAATATCTACATTTTTTTTTTCTATAAAGTATTTATTTTATATTAATTAAAATTAACCTTTATTTCCAGAACTAAAGGCGAGCCAGCGCTGCTCGGTAAGCAGTCGAGCGACGGTGGCGCCTCTAGTGGGGATGGTGGCCGAGCGCAAAAAGCGCTTCGAGCTGTAAGCTGAGCGAGCGATCAGAACGAGCGTCCCCGTCATGAAGTATATTGCCAAAGCTTAAGGAGTTTCACATGTATCACCCACCACGCAAGCACCTGGCCACTTTGCTTGTTCGTCCCACAAATAACACATCCCATTTCGATTAATTAACACCATTATAATTAAATAAAATTAAAGGTTTATATACCTGTTTGATAATGGTGTTACGTGATTGAAATATTTTGATTAATTTATGTTTTTTTTTTATTGGTAGTTGATATTATATGTGCACGTTACGACAGATATATAGTCAAATATCATAAAGATGTATTACAGTAATAGTTTTAGCGAGCAGATGTGGAATTAGCAACTTGTTCCTAAAAGAGTATGATGATTACTGATTTCACAACTGTGTTTTTTATTATATTTAGTTTTTAGCCAGGGGTTTTATCAATAACAGTTACGTATAAATTTAATATTTAAAACGATGTAACACCCTATTTATTGTTTGTTGAAGTTACGGAAATTATATTAACAATGAAATGGCTAATACAGTTTAGGTCGTAGGATCAAAGTCACAAAATATTTAATGGCGGAGGTGGCCCTCATAGCGATCGCAATTATATCACAAATATTCATTAACACTAATATATCAAGTATTGTTTTTTTTCATATAGATTCACATAGTTTTAAGCGTTTGATAAAGTAAATATATTGAAGTACTGACTCCCATATTTAATGTTTAGTCTGTAGTACGGTATACTAAGACCAAAAACATATTCTCTTTATGAAGTGGCCAGAACGTTTTCCCACCCACCACACAAATTGTATATAACATTAAAGTTTACGAGTTGTTTTCTTTACGTAATTTTAATTAAATATAGTTTGTACATTTTTTCTTTCTATTTAAAGTCTCCTCTTTCTACTATTTAAGTACTTTCTCTAATTTTCTTAAGTTAGTTTTATAGACAATTGGGTTAGTGATGTTTCGAACTCTTGTAAAAATTGTATCATTGTGTACATACTAACGGTTCTGTCCCGTGCCCTGTCCAGTGGACCGTTTGTTTAATCTTTAAGGAATCGTTACCAAATATTTTCATATTTATGACATTTGAGCTCTATTGGGTGTTGGACGAGACGGTATTTTGTTGTTTTACATTCAAATTAAATATACAAGATGTATTTTCAAAAATACATACTGTATAGTATTCGCAGTGTATTTATCATATTTTTCTTTGAGTAATGTGACTGACTATTATTGTTAAATATTGGTTAGAGGTCACAAACGAAATTAGGCGCAACTGCAATGTAAAAACACGCAACGTACCGGCGCATCCCATGTAGTTTCGCGTTTACTTTTTTGTAGATTTATACGTAGTCTTTATTCGTGGACATGCATGATAATATTTTGTCGTCTTATATAACTTTATGAAGTGTTTCAATGTACGTTTAACCTATGACATCCCTTGACATACGTTTTCTGAGGTTTATTGTTTTCCAAAAAGTGTTAGATAGGTATATGTATGTTTTAACAGAGTATTATTCTATATCAGAGGCTAATATACGGAGTGCGTATGTCTGCTAAACACGGTGTATAACGCATATTATATAAGAGGCATATATCGAACACAACATGTTACTTAGGGAGTTTAAACACATTTCGTGTATCACTGGTACCTAATCTGTGTGTCATCGTGTGTAACTCGTTACCATATTTCTAGCTGGGCATTTGAAACTGTCTTCCAACGTTTCCGAACCTACTGTCAGATTATCTACACCCAGAACGCAATATTCATGGCTTTTTAAAGTGGCGCCGCCTAGTGGCAGTTCGATGAACTTATTTTTGTTCGGTGCGTTAGTTTAGAGTGTAGAAGTCTGTTCATGGTCTATTTATCACTTTGTTGTGTATAGTGTGTCACCGCGCGTGTCGAGTAGGCGGCGCGTATTATGTATCGTATTGCTCAATGTTATCTAGTTGCGTTAGACATGTATACCAAAACTGTGCGCGCGCGCACCAATGTAACGGCTCCCTTGCATCAGTTGACGTTAAAGTGTTGGTTTATGTAACAAAGATTTTTAAAATAAACTACTTAATACAACATTTTTGTTTTATTTCATCATTATTAATGAGCGTTAACACATTTAAAAGGCAAGTCAAATTAAATAAAGCATTTAAAGCTTGTTCTTCGAGTAAAAAACGATTTATACAATAAAGCATCAAATTAAGTAACAGAACAGACACATTTTAAATAGAATAACATTATCGTAAACGTTTCGATTGTGCATAAATATTTCATATTTAATAAGTGCAAAAATCAGACATGGTCAGGTCAAGTTTATAATAAGAGAATTTGAAAACTCCTAAGATAAATATTGAACACAAAATTAAAACCTTACCAGTGTATTTATGTACCAAAAGTTATAATCAACTATAATACAAACAATAACCTAGATTTCCTTCTATGTACTACATTAATGCTTTGATCTCATCCCTTTTATATCACAGATCAACGTAGCTTATAATATCCCTTGAAGTAATTTTTCAAACACAATTTCTGTCAGTTCTAGATTGCAATCTCAATATCTGAGAACTTTTAATCTTAAAAAATAAATAGAAACCCAGGCGTCTGATTTTTGTAACACCAAGGAAATCGACACTTAAGTGACAGTCGCATTGTGCAAACATTTTAATCTTAGGACTCCGCATACTTTAAGTCCTATATGACCTATGTTTAGCAGTGCATGGAGATCAAAATACTGATGGCTATCATCTTATTTAAGTACAAATAAATACACTAAATCTTGCATACCGCGGTTTAGTCTCCCTACTTCGACTACAGCGCCATCTATTCGTTGGGAGCCGAAACAAACAAACTCTATTCGCTGGGAGCGCATAGCGATGCTACAAAGATGGCGGTAGATGTCGCCACAAAACCAATTACAACAATCATGTTGATAGACATACCAATTTGTAAAGTTTGTAGAATCTCACTGCTGTGGTAAACAATTGGTGATGATGACGATGACTATTTCAAAATAACGTATACCGTCACCGCTCGATAGTCTTTCGATAGTTGAGCAAAAGCAGTATGGCAATAGTATCTATAGTATCGACCCTGACTAATAAAATATTTAAAAATTAAACCAAAAACTTGCGCACAGGCTGGATGTGAACCAGCTCAACCAGCATCCTCTGGCAAACCGGACCAATGCTCTTACCTGACTATTGTTCGAAACTAATAATATTCTCTACCTATTTTCGGTATTGGCGGCACCTATAAACAGAGACAGGCCAGGTGCGCAGGAGATACTATAGTGCCCAGATTGTGATCAATACACAAGTGCACTCTCTGTTACTTCATTCTCATTAATTCGGTGAGACGATAGATCCTACATGACCGGTGAGAGATCAGGCGCAAGACCAACGGCTTAACGAGCGCACCGATGCACGCACGGGGGTGTCATCACCACTAACATCCTGACTCTGCTGCTGTTTTCGAAAATTTTCAACGCAGAAAAACCCAGAAACAAAATGCGGCCGGACCCGGGATTCGAACCCCAGACCACTTGGGTAGTGAAAGAGGCAATCATATCATAGTCAGTTCGAAACTATAGATAATACCTGAAATAGTAGCAATCGATACATCGATCGATACGATCGATAGTACTATTCACTATTAAGGCGGAAACATACTTACGTGTCGTGGCGTGTCGTGGCGCGCCAGGAGCATATCGGTTTCATACATTTAATATGGTTAGGGACATATTTGCGTGTCGTGTCGTGACGCAAAGCGTTCTGTCGTGGCGCGGACTGCTCGCCACCGATTGCGCCAGAGCGGTGGTGGGGGTTATGGCGCGACACGGCACAACAGACAAATGTGTTTCTATACGGCGCGTGGCTCGTGGCGCAAACATCTAGCGGGTTTAAATTTTAATTTAAAAAATGACTGACGATCTCATAGAACTCGTACGCCAAAGAAAAGTTATATATGATTCTAAGTGTAAAGATTACAAGGATCATTTCATGAGAAATGCTGCTTGGGAAGAAATCGCTGAAATCTTAGAACAACCAGGTAAGTCAATAAAGTTGTATTTTACTTTATTATTTATTTGAAAAGAGATAATGAATAAATATACAAAATTAACAATTAATACTATTTAAGAATTTTGTCTACCTCGGCGAATAATTTCTATTTGCCATGGTACTCTCCCTTCTGGACTAATAAAATACTCTTTGTATTTCTCTCTGACATAAACAGCGTTTTTTGATGGGTTTCTTGGTAAAGATTCAATATTAATTAGACAGTCGATGTTGCTGCTATGGTCAGTAGAATCCATCAAATTTTCTTCAGGGAGCAATGTTTCTGTTCTTAAAAAATTATGTAAGCAGCAGGCAGCTAGCACAATCTTGTCTACCATGTCCGGTTGGACTTGCATAGGTCCATGAAATACACGAAATCGAGCCCGTAAAATACCAAACGCATTTTCTACACACCGGCGTGCACGTGATAAGCGGTAATTAAATATTTTATTTGCATCATTGTTAACTAGCTTGTCTTTGTGATAAGGTTTTAAGTTTTAACAAATATGGTTTCAACGGGAATGCTGCATCAGCAACAATAGTGTATGGCATAGGTTGTGAGTTTACACTCAGTGGTTCATCCTGTGGTACATTTAATGCTTTTTGCTCAAATAATTTTCCCATCAAAGATTTCTCGTATATGCCACCGTCACTGTTTCGACCATACGCACCTACGTCAATCATGATAAATTTGTATTGAGCATCAACTAATGCAAGTAAAACTATGGAGTGTTCTTGTTTATAGTTATAGAAAGTAGAACCTGCGTTTATAGGACAAATTATGTTAACGTGTTTGCCATCTAATGCTCCAATACAATTTGGAAAATGCCAAAATTGTTTAAAGTTATTTGCAATATCTTTCCACATTTGTTCAGAAGGTGTAGGCATTACAATAGGTGCCATATTTTTCCAAATGGCTTCACACACTTCTTGTACTATAACTCTCACAGTAGAAAATCCCATTCGATAGTTGAATGATCGAAAAGTGTTTCCAGTAGCTAAAAATCTGAAAAGAAATAAACAATTATTATTATTTGTTACAGTAAATAAATGCAAGGATGACTGGGCAAAACTAAGGAATGCTTTCGCCAGCGCTTTGAAGCGACGAAGGAATAAGAAAAGTGGGCAGGCTGCGGCGGCGTTGGTGCCCTGGAAATATGAAGAAAGCTTGAGTTTTCTTCTTCCTTATATGGAATGTAGAAGTACAAAAACAAATGTGACAACTACACCAGAATCACCACCCACAGAAGAGTCTCCCGACGAAAGTCTTCCAGAAAGTCCCAGTACTTCACGCAGTCAATCACAATCCAGTTCCTCACGTGGAAAACCTAATAAAGAACCCAAATTACAAGAGTTGTATGATTTGATGAAATCTTCCCAAGATTTAAGACGTCAGAAGCAAAATTTTAGACAAGACATGGACGAAACTGATCTATTTTTCCTTAGCATGAGTAAAGAATTAAAAGCGCTGCCAAAACTTGAACAAACAAAAATAAAATTAGACTTGCACACCGCTATTTCCCAAGCATTAATACGGCAATTGGAACACAGAGACAAAATTTTAAAAACGCCTATAAAAATAACAACTCAAAGATTCATCCAATCAACTCCACAACATCAGTCCTCAACATACATCCAAACTACTGCAAACGCTGAATTACCAATATACAACCAGTCACCCTCACACGATCAGTCACCCACATATATCGAGTTATCAATTCCTACTACATCTCGCGCACAAAATCATGCTGATTCTTCAACATACATCCAAACTACTGCAGACGTTCATCAATCACTAACATGCACCCAGTCACCTATACACGCTCAGTCACCCACATATATCCAGTCATCATCATTTCCATCCGGATCACACTCAAAACCTGTTGTTTCAGATAACATGAAAGCATACTATGACAGTATAAATTTTGAAGATGAATAAATTCAAAATAATGGTTAAACTAATGATTTAATGATAAACAGATAATTTTTTAACTAATAAATAAGACAGCAGGTTGTGATTACTTAAACGTTGATTTCATATAAGTTAGTTTCATGATAAATGATTGTTAACCTAACTCGTGCAACAGCACAGTCAATTATATTTTTCAAAGAAAATAAAACTTACCTTAAACATAACGCAAGTCTTTCTTTAGTACCTATGGGTTCACGAAATTTCGTATGTACTTTTTTTATGTCTCCTTCAATCAGCGAATGGATTTCCTCATATTGTGCTTGGTTCATCCTAAAGTACTGATGAAATTTCTCATCGTCACTCTCCAGTTCTCTAACAAGACGATGAAATTCACCTTTGTCTTGTCTCCCTCTGTTTATAGGGTGAACCCAGTATCTTCTTTTCTTTTTTTTGCTCTTAAGAAGTTTCATTGCTAAGAGAAATTGAAGGTCTTCATCAAAATCACTATCCGAATCAGAAGAAAACATTATTTATGTTTGAACGCTGCAAAGGTTCGTCAAGTACTGTTCAGAAATAACGCCAGAGTACGCCACGACACGACACTTTAGTGTGCACACTCACCGTCACGACAGTAATCGTCACGACACGCCACGACACATAAATATGTTTCCGCCTTTAAGCTTCAACTATTACCGATAGTATTGCTGTGTGTCGATAGTATTGAATCAACATGAGCTCTCAATACTATTGATAGGTCTATCGACACTATAGATGATTTCCAAGTCAACTATCGATTGCCAACCTACCGAAAGCTCTGCAACGCTACCAACGGTTTTCAACTACAATCTCATTTCATAGTATACAAATGTGACTTTACAAGCTTACTCCTCACAGCTGTATAAGCGGCGCCTCTTTTTCCTTGTTCTTAGCCAACTTAGCTCGCCATTCGTTACGGTTGGCCAGGATGCGACGCCCGTACGCTGAGTGGATGTCGCGGAATGGCACCTTCTTGCGGACTACCTCGGGACGCAGGTTTTCTTTATCTGGAAAAAAATAATAGGAAATCATTGCTAGCTCTTTGCATGACCTAAAGGTTTGACTGGCAGAGAACGCTTTTAGCATTGAGGTTGATTTTGTACGGACGACAGCACGTCAAGCTATACACTGGTATCTTATGCTGTTGTAATAAAGGCTATTTTTCAACAAAAATGTATAGTCTGATGTGCTGTCGACTGTACAAAATTATTTTGTGCAATCAGTAAGTTGTTATAACTACGTATATCAAGATTGTGAAGTATTCCTTAAAATTTGAATGTCGAATTTGAAAACGTTTGCAGGCGTTGATGCCAAGTGGGGTCAAATCACGGCGCAAGAAAATTGTTCGTGGTGTCAGTTCTATACGCTACTAGCGTATAGGAGTTCAATGTGTGCAATAGTTTTAAAAAAAAAATATCTTCAAATACAAATACAAATACAAATGTGTTTATTTGCGTATTTTGAGTGTACAATATAGGTCTTAACTTATAGTACATTTGAGTTCACCAAAATTTGCTACATTTTAGTCAGCGTGCAAATATAATATTATTAATTAAATCATTATAATGTCAAAAGTGGAAATCATCGCCATCGGACTAAATACATATTTCTATCGAGTAAAATATTCGTTAAGATTATAAAAATTATTCTCAATTAACCACGAGTGTAACTTTGTTTTAAATAAAGACCCCGTAATTCCTCTTATATGCTCTGGTAATGCATTAAAAACCTTAACCGCCATAACAAATGCATTATTTTCAGCCAATGTCAGTCTGTACGTTGGAACTTGAAGGAGACATGTAGGACGCCTACGTAAACATTTTCCCGATACTGTCGATTTTGCTGGGAAAAAATTACTGTGTTGCTTCACAAATAAACATATCTGTTTAATGTAAAGGCTAGTTATTGTCAGCAATCGAAACCGTTTAAAGAGGGGCCTGCAGGAATCTGTATATTCCGCACCACTAATGGCCCTTACACATTTTTTTTGAATTTTAAATACGAGTTCTTTTTTTCTTCAGTTAGAGTTAAAAGGCTTCTTTTGGGTGAGCACGTAAGTACGTTAGTATATATATTCTTTGACGTAAGCACGCTTCGCCGTCGACTTTGTCTTTGCCACTGCTTATTATGGATTTATATATTTTTTGCTTAGTATAAGAAGTATACAGACGCATTTCAAGAAATAAATAAGAATGAAAAAGAAGCAACAGAAAAACAGGCATTGTAGTAAGAAGGATTGAAGTATTCCACGCCTTCTTCCACCTTGAAAAATCAGACACTCGCACACACTTGACAAAAAAAAATTGACACGTTTTGACAGGACAACAGAAACAAAAATCTTGCTTTGTACCTACTCGTTAGGGCGTATCACTAAGATATTATTTTATGTGAACAGAAATTTGAAATAAATTAACATGGAACTGATTGAATTGATCTCAAATGAGTTGCTTATAATTTTATAATTATAATTTATAATTAGATAGCCAGACATTTGGCCACGATTGCACCTGATGTTAAGTGAAAATGTATCCTAAGATGGACCGTGTCAGCCTATTCACTCTCTTCTTGAAAACGTCCAAATTTTAGTTGCCAGGGAACACTTCTGCCGGCAGCGAATTCCATGCACATAAATGCATACATATGAGACCCTTTACAGTGTAAAGTTTACACACTGCGACTTTTAGCATTCATACTAACGCGCGTTTTAAGGCGCAACAGCATCGCGACTTACGCAATGAACAGATTTAAATTTGGCATCGACGTAGTCGCGCGTTAGTATCGATGCAGGAATATACAGTACATAATTTGTCAATGTCCGGCTTCTGATAGCCTACTACGAAAAACGAAATCCGTCAAAACGATAATCGTTTTGCGGATCCGAAGCATTTCGTAGTGAGGATTCCATACTAAAAAAAAATCGGATCCGAAAAACGATAATCGTATCGATGGATTTCGTTTTTCGTAGTAGACCTCCTGCATCGCGACTGCATCGCATCGATACTAACGCGCGTTAGCATCGCAACGGCTAAAAGTAGCGCAGTATACATATAAATGTCGACATTTTGCGACTGCATCTATGCGGTTTGCAAAGGGTCTAACACTTGGACAATAACAAGGGACTTGGGTACAAATGCTGGTGCTCATCACATAAACATTTGGGATTCGAACTCACTGTATGTTTGACGTTCATAAGTGTCATTTTATGACCTAAATTGAAATAAAGATTTTGAATTTGAATTTGAATTTGAACCCGCGACCGCTGGTTTTAGTGGTTATTGGAATAAAACAATCACTGATGAACTCACGATGCCTGCTCCCCGGCACAGCTTTCGTCTCGGGCTCCAGCCCCCGGTTGAAGGGGTTGTACCGCTGCCCCCGCGGCGGCACCCGGGGCTCCTCTTCGGGCGGCGTGATCGTCACCAGCGCCGCCGCCTCCGCTGCTGCTTCAGCTGACAACAGACATCTTTAGGTCATTCCACTGCAAAGACCAGGAGGTCTACTACGAAAAACGTAATCCGTCAATACGATAATAGTTTTGCGGATCCGAATCATTTCTTAGTAGGGATTGCATACTAAAAATCTTTCGGATCCGAAAAACGATAACCGTATTGACGGATTTCGTTTTTCGTAGTAGGTCATCAGGCCTTGCCTTAATATATTTTGCACCTGTTTTGCCATTTTCATGAGTATGTCATAGCATCATTTGCGATGAAAAGGTCAAGGAAAAAATTAATCACAAACATTGTTCTGATCCCAAAGTAAGTACCTCATGACCTTGTCATGGAAAACAAAATACCGAATAACCAAAGGATCAAGCTGCATTCTTTTTTACTAATACCTTAATTTTTGCGTTATAAAATCTAATTTCCGAGTTGACAGGAAGATGTTGACCACTTTGTAATTTTATAATGAATGGACTATAACTGAACAACAAGGTTTTGGCCCAAATACCTACTCCCAAGTTTCATTTCATTACCTTATTGGTTTGAAGGTCACATCGCTAAACATATGTCAATCAAACCACCAAAAAATTGCAGGTATACTTGACAAAATACGATGATAATGAGCCAGAAATTATATCACTTTGCAGATGCTTTTACAGAGGTTTTTTTATCCATATATCAACTATGTATGACTTAATTGTTGATATAAAATAATAATAATAATAATAATATATCATTCAAAATCAAAGTCAAGTACATTCTATGCAATTAAATAAACAACTCACATGTTAGTTATTTTGACAGTCCAATTTCCCTGACTCACTCAAAATAAGATGACTTTAATGATCTCTAAATCCACTTTAAATAACAAATTTATCTGTGCAAAATCTGGAGTGTCATTTATGCTACAAGCCTCAGATGTTCAATTCTGACACCTTATGACAGGACACATCGCTTCTTGCGTTGCACAGCAAAGAGCAAGAGTAGGACACGCTCATGTTGTGCCCGCCTCTGTGCATACCTTTGAATTACTAACAATGCCTTTAAATACCTAGTAGCATCCAAGTTTCAAGTGTTTTCACATTTTAAGGCCTCAAGATAGAGATGCTCATTGCGTGTCTAGACATTGATCAGATGCCATAAATGAAAAAAGTGCCATAGCTCCAATAGATTTGGCTGTTAACACCGCATAGTTATTTAAGGATCCTGTAAAGTTGCTAAAAATGATTTATGCAATGTTGGAAGCTAAGGGACAATATCTAAGATAATGGTTGAATAAATACCTTGTGCTTCATCAAGTTGTCTTTGCAGCTCGGAGACCATCAGTTTCATGTAGTCGTAGCTGGCGCACGCCAGGGCCTTCATCCAAGTCTCCATGGAAGCCTGCGAGTTGGTGCACAAGAAGTAAGTCCGCCCTCCCTCACACTGGAACACAATCTTGAAACTGTATGCCTCTTCTTCAGTTAACTCTGTAATGATATGATGCACACAAGATTGGATGAGAATTATTTCACTGTATCGGATTTATGATAATTTATGTGGGTACTTTCACTGAATGTGAAATGCTCAGACAAATAAATAATTTATGTACATTCATTATGTAGTTATATCCTTAGGCAAAAACTTCTTCCATCATATATCAAAGTGTGATTAAAACAATGAAGCTGATTAGTTTTAAAATCTTTAGTACAGACACGTGGATTGCACTATCTATAGTATTAGGTAATAGTGACCTTATCACTATATCATCATCATTATTAGCCAAAGGACATCCACTGCAATTTATCTTAATAATACATACTTATAGGTAAAGCAATACAGATTTTCTTTTGTATTGCCAACAAACAGGTTTCAGCATTGAAAAAAAATACACCAATAAATTAGTGCATTTTTGTAATTAGACAAAAAATACATACCAATAGTACAGCCCTCGAGGATTATGACACCGACAGGCTCCTTATCGCCCTTTTTGTCGAAGTAAAATAGCAGGTTCCCCTTGAGTGTGAACCATCGCTTCTGGTAGCTTTTGCCCACCTCGCCTCGCATGTCCAGCCAGCCGTCGCGGTCCACCGGTGTCGCGGAAGACGCGAAAGCGCACAAATTCTTCTCATTAATCTTCATTTTAGAGAAAACAGCGAAAACTACAGACTAGAACGCGCGACGCTAAATGGCGTTACCTAACAAGGAAAACATTAGAGTATGAACTTAGCACTTCACCTCCTTGCATACAAAACTATACGCCCTAGAAAATTGAGAGGTTTTTCTTGATTATTAACTAAAAATAGTATGTTTTGAGTAAAATAAAAAACGAAGAAAGCATAAATATTTAAATGACAGAAAGAAAGTGACGGACGGACGGACGAGCGAGACGACAACACAACTGACTGTCTGTCTGTCAACTATCTGTCATTAGTGTCATTCATTTTTTTTTTGTATCGGTTGTAGTACTTTGTTTTGTAGTACGGTGATTACTTACTACTGAGCAAGTTTAGGACACGCTCAAGCCGTACAGCCGTACTACCACTGGGTAGTACTGCTGTACGGCTTCGGAATCGGAGTTCGTACATCGTCATTTGACGACAGCAGGCCGGCGGCCACCCACCATCTGGAGATTTTGAAAGCCGAACATCGTCGATCACGTGCTGCTGGAGCCCGCCCGGTAATCAATCATGTCTTGGATTTTACATACGGCAAGATGACATACTTAATGATGAAGTATTGTACAGTCGCCAGCCAGCACCCCCAGGGTACCTTTGTTGCAAAGTAGCCCTTAATACAACTACATAAAATGCCGCAGTGTTTACCTTGACGTGCTGTCGTCCGCCGTACAAGCCGTACAAGTATTACTTTACCTGAATAAATACTTGAATTATATAGTTATTTTTAAATTATGAAAAATCTACTCACATCATGCGTGTACCTCAAAAGGTGACCAGCTTGACTTATATTACCTGCTGTCTTGTTAGTTGAGTTGAGGTCAAAGGTTGAGGTATGTTTCAGTTTGAGGTATGAAAATCGGTCCATCCAGTTTTTCATGATTTCTACATTCTTTGTGTTGTGGTGAAATATGCAATCGGAAATGTCATTAATACTTATACACCAGGAATAAAATAGGTCCTAATTGCAATCCCTGGGGATCGCCGGAAGTAGTATAATTATAGTCTAATTGCATATTATCCATTCGTGATCCCAGTTAGTAACCTAGAGCTGGAAGTACGAAGCAAAACCGTGATGCAGAAATCCACTCAATCCAAATGCCAATAACTTTATTAGTAAAAGAAGCTGTCAATCTTTGTCAAATGCACTACTAAAATTAGATAGCGTCTACATTAGCTCGACTTGCATTCACATGTTTATCTAGAATATGACACGCATGCCAATTTTATAGGTTTCTAGTAGACTATTGGAAAAAATAAAGTAGTAAAAGTAGGTACTCAAAGGTTTGGCTCAAAGATTTCTGACTGCTGAGCTAAGCCGCGGACGGAAGGACGACCAGACAGATACGGTGAAAGGGTTCCTCCTTCCTTCCAGTTCCAGTCCTTGTTGGACTACGAAACCCTAACAACGTGAAAATACTTTTAATGTGACGTGTTACTCTTTTGAATTTTGTTTTTGAATGTGGCTGATGCACCTTTATTATTACCTACACAAAATTAGCGTGTAAGTGACAAGTTCATTACAAAGTCATCATTTGGGTCATCATTCGGAAATCCATATGTTTAGAAAAAAATATTATTGTAAGTAATATGCGTGAACCAAATTATAAAAGCAAAATTTTATATCTGATATTACTCAGTATCGACATGTTCAGTAACCGGTGGATATTTAAATCCCATGAGTAAGCTGATTAGTTTCATAGAAAATCATTTAAATGTATCAATGAAGACCTCATCTACTTCTTATTTTACTTCACACCAAATTAAACTACTACACATAGAATGAAATCGAATCAAGCTGCCTGGACATTTGTTTTACTTAGTCCCCTGTACCTGACTGTAACTCGAGCCAGATCCAATTTAGACCCACAGCAGGAAGGGAGGTTGAATTTCACACAAATTGCTGCTCAAATCGGGCTGAAATTCGAGGAGCACGAGGTGGTCACGGAAGATGGGTACGTGCTGACGCTATTCCACCTGCCGGGCAACAGCGCGCGGCCCGTGTTCCTGCTGTCAGGGAATTTCGGCTCTGCCGACGACTACATCGCGCGCGGGCCCACCTCACTGCCCGCCGTACTGACCGCCGCCGGCTACGACGTGTGGGTGGGCAACTGGCGCGGCTGCCGATACGGCCGCCGCCATCGCACCCTCGACCCGGACCGCGATTCTCAATTCTGGAACTACAGCTTCCACGAATACGCCAAGTACGACGCGCCTGCCATCATCGACTACATCCTCGACCGCACCGGCTCCGAGCGAGTCGCCTGCGTCGGCTGGTCGCTGGGAACCACCACCTTCTACCTGCTCGGCTCGCTCAGGCCAAAATACAACAGCAAGGTTGCAGTCGTCCTGTCTTTTGCTCCGATAGGATATTTGCACCACTCTATACTATTTCAACATTTGGCGCCGATGTTCCTTCCCACGGACGCCGTCGCTAAACTGATGGGCATAAACGAAGTTTTTGGAGACAATGATACGTTGACGCTTATTTTGCGATATGCGTGTGGTTCGGATGTAGGTTACGAAATGTGCATGAAGACTTGGTTCTTTCCGGCGTTCGGTTACGACTCTGATAACTTAGAGCCAACCTTCACTCCGGTGTTGTTCGGTCATTTTCCTTCGTCTGTGTCGTGGAAGAATTTGGGTCATTTGTCGCAAGTCGTGTTGAGTAAAAGAATAGCGAGATATGACTATGGACCGATAAATAATCTTGCGAAATACGGGTCGGTGCTGCCGCCGTCTTACGACCTGTCGAGGAACAACATGACCGTGGTGCTGTTCTCGGGCAAGAACGACTTGGTGTCGACACTGCCCGACGTGGAGATGCTGAAGGGCGAGCTGCCGAACATCGTCGACCACGTTCTGCTTGAGCCAGGAAACTTTAATCACTTCGATTTCACATACGGCAGGACGTCCTACAAAGTACTGTATAAGCCCTATGTTTTACTCTACCTAAACAAATACTTGAAATAGGTATTTAGAAATATATTGCAACTAGAAGTCTTTTCGTGATGTTGTACACGAACAAATGTAACTAACAAAAGTGGGTACAAAGTAAGTAGATTTAATTTATAGAATCGACATAATCAACATTATTTTGAAAAATATCCAAGGGTATATTAACGCATCGCATCACTCAGTGAATAAGAACATGGCTTGGCAGTTTGCAAAGAGAACATAATATAAGAAAATTACTGTCGATTTGACGAGACGAGCAGCACAGAGAAAACACGCCGCCTAAACGTTTGAGTACATAGACCACCTACGGACCTTCCTAAAACAAATTTATTCAGCAATGATATTTATTTAGGCTGTAATTTACTTTTAAAAATAATAATATACGTAAACAACAGTCAATTCTGTCTGCCCGCTGAACTGTTCTGTACGATTATTTCATCCATAAGTAAGTACCCTAACTATGTAGGTAGGTATTGTAGTGTTATTTTCACTCAAAAATATAACAAACAACAAAAAACACCAGTTTTTTGTTTAATCTAATGATCTATAGAGAGATTAGTGGGCGACTATTTTAAAACTTTGTTGTTTTGTTATTATTACAGGCCACATAGAGCACGGTTCGTTACTAAAAATCAAGTGATTAATGTTTTCTATTTCCCCTAGAAATTTCAAACATTTTGTTAAATGAAACAACGCTTTAAATATGTAATATTTTATTCATAATTATTATTACCTATTTTCACAGTTATTTATAAAGTTATATTAATATCAAGTATTACACTAATTTTGTTTTATGAATTTCTAATGATTGCTCCATTTAGAAAATTTGATTTCCACATCAATCATCAGATTTGACCGCTTACAACTAATATTTGACAAAATGGTGTGGTTTATTTACAGTACAATCCCAATTCCCTAAAAAAATTGACAAATTCACAATAACAAAAAAGGTCAAAAACGAATCCCTAAAATTAATTCATTCAGCTACGAATCTCACCTAACAACTGTACAAAATATTACGAGTGGTTTCTTTAAAACGTGCTCCATTACACCGGCAATGTGGGCAAATAATTACGTCGATCCTATGTACAAAATGTCGTTTACAAAACAAAATATAAACTATATACAACATCATTAAATATTCTCAAATGCTGTAACACATTTAAAACATTTTATATTCAACTAGGCGTAATTCAGTTAAGTGACGGCCGAGCCGCCCGCGCCTCAAATAATCATTAGACACTAAGCAACAAAAGGGGAGTCTACAGTTCGCGATCACTCGGAGGCAGCCGCGGCCGCCGCCGACGGAAAGTGAAACAGAAATAACCACATCGGTAGTACGAGTAATAACCACACGCTGCACTCACGCCGCGGACATATTTACACGCTTCGCACGCACATATCTCTACTCTTACGCTTTATTAATATATTAAAATAGAAAATTTCAATAACTACTATAAACTGTCGGAGATTCGGCGGATCAACATCGCCGCCGCTACGGTTGCTCCATTTGTTGCGTTATAAAACGACGACGTCTAATTATACAAACGCTACACTCAAACATGATCTAGGGGGATTTCTTTACAACTATTTATGTATACGTAAACTATTGGTGTTACTAATTATAGTATTTAACCAGAGGTTTGTTTGTCATAAGACATTCTGTATATTTTAGAATATGCACGTTTGTTCGGCGGCGAGCCGAGCGCATTGAGAGCCCTTGTTCGTGTTCGCTCGCACTCGGCGCGTGAGCGGCATCCCGGCGCTTACTCGAAATGGTCAATTCATCTAATATAATTGTCGCTAAATTGTTAACCTACGTGATTGTGAACGAGTAGAGCTCGAAATAAACGATACAGTAACATAATTTCCTTGATTCGAAGTAAAAATCTTATAAAAATAATACATTATAATGAGTAAAACGAATGGGGACATGATGAATCGTAACGCGATACTGAGATGTGACGAGGACCCTGTGAAACGAGATGATGTATGAAACGAATCCTGTTTTACGGCGTTAAAATACACTAAAAACACTACACATAGCTAACTCCTTTGGTAATTCATACCGGTTTGTCACAATATAACGTAAAAAAATAATATATTACATTCATTATACAAGCACAATAACGTAATAATAATATTACAACGACCCTAGTCAATGCGGAACACATTTCAGGATGAACTTATGTATGGCTGCATTATTAAAGTATATCATACACATTCGTATAAAAATGTGAATAAGTATCAACACACCTAAATATAACTTTTAAAATTTATACTTTCAATTCGCTTTTCTGGTTAGTTGTTGTGGAGATGTCAAAACATGTTTTTATTTTGTTTGTTTTCGTAATGAGCGACTTTCACAATAACTACATGAATTATGGGATATTATTACTTACTTTAGTAAAACAGTTATTGGATACCTATTTTTTTTTAAATAAGAATGTGTTTGACATTACAGTGCTATTGGCCTCAATGCCTCATGCAAGTAAAATAACATTTAAAATTATATGTTTTTGTTTCTATGGAAGTTGATGCATTATTTGTTGCATTATTTTTTAATGTTGAACTGTGAAAGCAGAACAAAGTATTTCGATTATCATGAATTCAGTCAGTTCAAAAATCACATAATTAAATAATTGATAAATTATAAAAGGTAAAATAGATGTATAATATTGAATAAATTCTTGTTCTAAAAGATTGACAAATAAAAATCATTATTTAGGGCTAAAACTTCTTTTAAATATTGTAATTCACTCAATCAATGGTGGATTGGTAGATGCTGGTACCATGTAGATCCGATTTTTTGCATGTTCGTTCATGATGATGGCCCAATGCTTAATGCAAGTTTATGACCTCGAGCTCCGACTAGAACTTTTGGAATCCTCAAACATTTTGGTACTTTTTTCAGATTTAGGCGAATTTAACCGATTGGGTCGTTTTTGGCAGTAATTTTTAAAACATCTTTATGGAGGATACATAAATAAAAAATAAACAATGTAAGTACTTGTTTGCAATAATAAATCTAATAAATGACTCGATCTATCTATGTATTTCAAAATTGTTGTTCCCCAGGCACTTAGATTGATAGAAGTTATTAATTTTTGACAAGGTTTATCTTAAACTGTTGAACTGCAGACAGTTACGATTAATATATTGTAGCAAATTTAGTCTACTTTAAAAATGTTTTGAGGAGCTCGAGGTCACAAGCTTGTATTATTTATTGGGCACACAGAACACTTCATAAATAAGCCTGCAAAAAATCGAAACTACCGAATTTCATGCAAGCCCAAATGTTTAATTTTACTGGATCAAAGGATGTGGCATTTTGTTAAAATAATTTGCATCTGCTCCATCATAAATATAGAATAAAATGAGTGCTAGTTCTACACAAAATGAGGTTCATGTTAATGTCTAATGGAGAGAAAGAGATCAGGAAGTATCAACGTACCATAGAGAAAGACTGAATGGAAGTGGTTTCTTGCTAGAAACGTTTATTATGAAAGTGAAATTTCCTCAGTGAGAAATAGTCTCACGTGCCAAATTGGACCTCCAGGTGTCATATCGAACTATAACAAACTACTACTCCCGGCTTACCTAGCTCTTTAATTTACCTACATTTTATAAATAAGATGATATCCGTCGAGTTTTAGCGTGGTAACAATCTATCCGGCCGTTCCTTATCTACTTACTATAAGTTGCTCCAAAAAGTACATTCATCAAAGAAACTATCGTATATGTATATCGAATTATCAAGATAAAAATATTACAAAATGCATCGGTCACACGCGCTATCACTATCCTAGAGTCGAGCCGGGCACTTTGACGACAACTTGTAGTAACTAGAGCGCCGACGGGCGAACGCAGGTGCGGGTCGCCCGTCCTACATTCATCTACCTAAGCGGCGCCCGACGCCGCCCCGGGCCACGTTAGGCGCGAAACAATAAATAATGTAAATAAATAATAATTTCAATGAGTCGCGGCCGGGGCGGGGCCGGTCCGAGGGCGAGGCCGGCTTCGATAGCACCCATTCAGTTCCGGGTGCTCTCCCCGCCGGCCGCACCGTGCGCCGACAACTTTCTACGCTAAGAGGCAGCCGCGCGCAACCGTGAACACCGCGCGGCTGCCCGCACTCCGCTCGCGACACTGCACTCGCGACGCGCACGCACTGCGGAGCCGAACTGACGCTCGTGACGGGGCCGCCGTGAACGAACACTACTCGTACGCACTATGAAGTACGAGATATGAAGACCCGTCACCACCGTATTTACGCACGACACTGGCCCGAATGCGACCACACGAATCGACCGACACGCGATGACAGATTCACTGCAGAAACGCTGTCTTTCGTTCTATGTCTTCTGTATTGTTTCAACGAGCGTCGCATTTATTCTGTTTTGGTGGTCGGTCTCTAGCAGTATTCGTCGCAGAAGATTTTGGCGGCCAAGACGTCATCACTTTCACACGGGCTCTCTCGCGATGATGACATGCGTTGCGTCGGTGATTTCACTTTCACACAGTTGTATACGAGCGATACCGTTGACCGCTCACAGTGTATCGCTGGCTTCAAATGCAGCAAACGTGTTGCCAACCCAAGATAGAGGCAGGATTGATCGATCTCCTGCGCAGCAGCACGTTGAGCACGTCCGTAAAAGCTCGGCAGGGGTGCAGCTCGTGTGGTCGTTAATAGCAGCCGTTCGGCGGTGGAGTGCGGCTCGTGTTGCGTGGTAGCCACGGGGCAGAGGTTCCGCTCGCCTACCCGAGCGCAGCGGCGGTGTGGTACAGCTGCATGAGCACCTGCACGTGCAGCGGCAGGCACGAGCGGCGGTCGTGCGTGTTGCCGTCTAGCGCCAGCCACGACAGAGCGTTGTAGCCCTCCAGCACGTATCTGTGGAGAAATTATCGTTTTTACTACTCGTATCATGAAAAAATGGAAGTGTACCATCAGAGTTACCGCAAGTACACTAAAGGCGTGCAGTATACAGACGCGACACGTACCTGAGCACGTCGGTGGTGGTCTGCGAGTCGAGCGGGTGCAGGTTGTGGGTCTGGCGCAGCGACAGCGAGTACATCTCGTCGCACTGCAGGCTGCCGGCGTGCAGGTGCAGCGCGTTCTTCAGGAAGGCGTGCAGTATACAGACGCGACACGTACCTGAGCACGTCGGTGGTGGTCTGCGAGTCGAGCGGGTGCAGGTTGTGGGTCTGGCGCAGCGACAGCGAGTACATCTCGTCGCACTGCAGGCTGCCGGCGTGCAGGTGCAGCGCGTTCTTCAGGAAGGCGTGCAGTATACAGACGCGACACGTACCTGAGCACGTCGGTGGTGGTCTGCGAGTCGAGCGGGTGCAGGTTGTGGGTCTGGCGCAGCGACAGCGAGTACATCTCGTCGCACTGCAGGCTGCCGGCGTGCAGGTGCAGCGCGTTCTTCAGGAAGGCGTGCAGTATACAGACGCGACACGTACCTGAGCACGTCGGTGGTGGTCTGCGAGTCGAGCGGGTGCAGGTTGTGGGTCTGGCGCAGCGACAGCGAGTACATCTCGTCGCACTGCAGGCTGCCGGCGTGCAGGTGCAGCGCGTTCTTCAGGAAGGCGTGCAGTATACAGACGCGACACGTACCTGAGCACGTCGGTGGTGGTCTGCGAGTCGAGCGGGTGCAGGTTGTGGGTCTGGCGCAGCGACAGCGAGTACATCTCGTCGCACTGCAGGCTGCCGGCGTGCAGGTGCAGCGCGTTCTTCAGGAAGGCGTGCAGTATACAGACGCGACACGTACCTGAGCACGTCGGTGGTGGTCTGCGAGTCGAGCGGGTGCAGGTTGTGGGTCTGGCGCAGCGACAGCGAGTACATCTCGTCGCACTGCAGGCTGCCGGCGTGCAGGTGCAGCGCGTTCTTCAGGAAGGCGTGCAGTATACAGACGCGACACGTACCTGAGCACGTCGGTGGTGGTCTGCGAGTCGAGCGGGTGCAGGTTGTGGGTCTGGCGCAGCGACAGCGAGTACATCTCGTCGCACTGCAGGCTGCCGGCGTGCAGGTGCAGCGCGTTCTTCAGGAAGGCGTGCAGTATACAGACGCGACACGTACCTGAGCACGTCGGTGGTGGTCTGCGAGTCGAGCGGGTGCAGGTTGTGGGTCTGGCGCAGCGACAGCGAGTACATCTCGTCGCACTGCAGGCTGCCGGCGTGCAGGTGCAGCGCGTTCTTCAGGAAGGCGTGCAGTATACAGACGCGACACGTACCTGAGCACGTCGGTGGTGGTCTGCGAGTCGAGCGGGTGCAGGTTGTGGGTCTGGCGCAGCGACAGCGAGTACATCTCGTCGCACTGCAGGCTGCCGGCGTGCAGGTGCAGCGCGTTCTTCAGGAAGGCGTGCAGTATACAGACGCGACACGTACCTGAGCACGTCGGTGGTGGTCTGCGAGTCGAGCGGGTGCAGGTTGTGGGTCTGGCGCAGCGACAGCGAGTACATCTCGTCGCACTGCAGGCTGCCGGCGTGCAGGTGCAGCGCGTTCTTCAGGAAGGCGTGCAGTATACAGACGCGACACGTACCTGAGCACGTCGGTGGTGGTCTGCGAGTCGAGCGGGTGCAGGTTGTGGGTCTGGCGCAGCGACAGCGAGTACATCTCGTCGCACTGCAGGCTGCCGGCGTGCAGGTGCAGCGCGTTCTTCAGGAAGGCGTGCAGTATACAGACGCGACACGTACCTGAGCACGTCGGTGGTGGTCTGCGAGTCGAGCGGGTGCAGGTTGTGGGTCTGGCGCAGCGACAGCGAGTACATCTCGTCGCACTGCAGGCTGCCGGCGTGCAGGTGCAGCGCGTTCTTCAGGAAGGCGTGCAGTATACAGACGCGACACGTACCTGAGCACGTCGGTGGTGGTCTGCGAGTCGAGCGGGTGCAGGTTGTGGGTCTGGCGCAGCGACAGCGAGTACATCTCGTCGCACTGCAGGCTGCCGGCGTGCAGGTGCAGCGCGTTCTTCAGGAAGGCGTGCAGTATACAGACGCGACACGTACCTGAGCACGTCGGTACGTCGGTGGTGGTCTGCGAGTCGAGCGGGTGCAGGTTGTGGGTCTGGCGCAGCGACAGCGAGTACATCTCGTCGCACTGCAGGCTGCCGGCGTGCAGGTGCAGCGCGTTCTTCAGGAAGGCGTGCAGTATACAGACGCGACACGTACCTGAGCACGTCGGTGGTGGTCTGCGAGTCGAGCGGGTGCAGGTTGTGGGTCTGGCGCAGCGACAGCGAGTACATCTCGTCGCACTGCAGGCTGCCGGCGTGCAGGTGCAGCGCGTTCTTCAGGAAGGCGTGCAGTATACAGACGCGACACGTACCTGAGCACGTCGGTGGTGGTCTGCGAGTCGAGCGGGTGCAGGTTGTGGGTCTGGCGCAGCGACAGCGAGTACATCTCGTCGCACTGCAGGCTGCCGGCGTGCAGGTGCAGCGCGTTCTTCAGGAAGGCGTGCAGTATACAGACGCGACACGTACCTGAGCACGTCGGTGGTGGTCTGCGAGTCGAGCGGGTGCAGGTTGTGGGTCTGGCGCAGCGACAGCGAGTACATCTCGTCGCACTGCAGGCTGCCGGCGTGCAGGTGCAGCGCGTTCTTCAGGAAGGCGTGCAGTATACAGACGCGACACGTACCTGAGCACGTCGGTGGTGGTCTGCGAGTCGAGCGGGTGCAGGTTGTGGGTCTGGCGCAGCGACAGCGAGTACATCTCGTCGCACTGCAGGCTGCCGGCGTGCAGGTGCAGCGCGTTCTTCAGGAAGGCGTGCAGTATACAGACGCGACACGTACCTGAGCACGTCGGTGGTGGTCTGCGAGTCGAGCGGGTGCAGGTTGTGGGTCTGGCGCAGCGACAGCGAGTACATCTCGTCGCACTGCAGGCTGCCGGCGTGCAGGTGCAGCGCGTTCTTCAGGAAGGCGTGCAGTATACAGACGCGACACGTACCTGAGCACGTCGGTGGTGGTCTGCGAGTCGAGCGGGTGCAGGTTGTGGGTCTGGCGCAGCGACAGCGAGTACATCTCGTCGCACTGCAGGCTGCCGGCGTGCAGGTGCAGCGCGTTCTTCAGGAAGGCGTGCAGTATACAGACGCGACACGTACCTGAGCACGTCGGTGGTGGTCTGCGAGTCGAGCGGGTGCAGGTTGTGGGTCTGGCGCAGCGACAGCGAGTACATCTCGTCGCACTGCAGGCTGCCGGCGTGCAGGTGCAGCGCGTTCTTCAGGAAGGCGTGCAGTATACAGACGCGACACGTACCTGAGCACGTCGGTGGTGGTCTGCGAGTCGAGCGGGTGCAGGTTGTGGGTCTGGCGCAGCGACAGCGAGTACATCTCGTCGCACTGCAGGCTGCCGGCGTGCAGGTGCAGCGCGTTCTTCAGGAAGGCGTGCAGTATACAGACGCGACACGTACCTGAGCACGTCGGTGGTGGTCTGCGAGTCGAGCGGGTGCAGGTTGTGGGTCTGGCGCAGCGACAGCGAGTACATCTCGTCGCACTGCAGGCTGCCGGCGTGCAGGTGCAGCGCGTTCTTCAGGAAGGCGTGCAGTATACAGACGCGACACGTACCTGAGCACGTCGGTGGTGGTCTGCGAGTCGAGCGGGTGCAGGTTGTGGGTCTGGCGCAGCGACAGCGAGTACATCTCGTCGCACTGCAGGCTGCCGGCGTGCAGGTGCAGCGCGTTCTTCAGGAAGGCGTGCAGTATACAGACGCGACACGTACCTGAGCACGTCGGTGGTGGTCTGCGAGTCGAGCGGGTGCAGGTTGTGGGTCTGGCGCAGCGACAGCGAGTACATCTCGTCGCACTGCAGGCTGCCGGCGTGCAGGTGCAGCGCGTTCTTCAGGAAGGCGTGCAGTATACAGACGCGACACGTACCTGAGCACGTCGGTGGTGGTCTGCGAGTCGAGCGGGTGCAGGTTGTGGGTCTGGCGCAGCGACAGCGAGTACATCTCGTCGCACTGCAGGCTGCCGGCGTGCAGGTGCAGCGCGTTCTTCAGGAAGGCGTGCAGTATACAGACGCGACACGTACCTGAGCACGTCGGTGGTGGTCTGCGAGTCGAGCGGGTGCAGGTTGTGGGTCTGGCGCAGCGACAGCGAGTACATCTCGTCGCACTGCAGGCTGCCGGCGTGCAGGTGCAGCGCGTTCTTCAGGAAGGCGGGGCAGGCGTCGCGCAGGTGCGTGCAGCCCGCCCACCACCAGGCCGGCATGCCGCCCAGCGGCGCCGTCGACACCATGTAGCCCAGCGCCAGCGGCTGCTGCAGCACCGTGCCCACTTGCTCCTGCGGCCGGGAGGGACGGTTGAGTACAGAGCTCGACAGCCGAATCGTTTTGACATTCGATTGTTAATATAAGACGATAAGACGTTGCGTAAGAAAAGGGAGAAAAAAATCCTAAACAATTTGTTACAAAAATGGCGTCATTTCATATCGGTTAGGCCTCAGCCCCGAATTTTGCGAGAAGCGGGGCGGCAGCGGGGGCGGCGCTCGTCGCGTGCGCCCGCGCCGCTGCGTTCGAGAACCGCTCCATTTGATTTTACGCATAAGACCCTGCCGCCCCCGCGCCGCCACTTCCACCGTCCCGCTGCCCGCAAAAATCGAGGCAGAGGCGTTTGTATGACAATACTCAGTGTAATGCCTGGGGTGCATTGTATATTGCGGAGGTTATCTATGCCTCGGTATGCACGTTGGATGCTTGATTATGCATGATTTTTCCAAATTGGGGCAGAAAACTCCTAGATTAGAGACCCTTCGACAAAAGCACAGCGTAGGGCGCGGCCGCCCGGCTAGCTAAATGGACAGACGAACTTGTAAAGATCGCCAAATCACCTTAACTAATTCGCGAAAACCTTTAGAAGAGGCCCATATTCAGCAGTAGACGTCTTTTAGCTTGTAAAAAATTATACTAATATTAAAATGTTGAAGAGTTTGTTTTGATATGTTTGTTTGAACGCGCTAATCTAGGAACTATTAGATTCCTTTCAAAATGTTGGATAGCTTATTTATCAGCGAAGGCTTTAAGCTATAAAACATCACGCTGCGACGGAAGAGGAGGGAGCAAACTTAAAACGCGCGAAGTCAGTTGCGAAGGACCGCTGGTAATTATATAAAGCAGTACTTACCGCTGCGTCGTCTTGATGTTGGTAGTGGTGATGGTGACTCGCCGGATGGGGACTGCCCGGCTCATCGCCCAGCTCGTGTTCGTTCCGCCTCGGCGACGCGCGCGGCGAGCCCTGCGGCCACATGTGGTTGAACATGTCGCCCATGATCAGGTCCGAGATGTTGTCCTCGCCCATGTCCTCGTCGTTCATGTCCACGTCGAGGAACATCATGTCGTTTTCGACGCCGTTCGCGGCTTGGTGCTCGAAAGGCATCGGGTTTGACTGCGGATCGAAAGTGTGAATGTTATTATTTCTTCAACAGATGTCATGTGGAAATTCGTAAGATCGTTTGTAAAGTTCGAAATTTTCTAACATTCAAAGAACTAAATTAAAATGTTAATGGTTAAAAATGTAACACAGCAAATGCCAGATAATTATGCATGTACTTTTATTGTGCATGTAATTAATCTCTCAACAACGAAGCGGTCGCATGACAATTGAATTTATATTGTGTCTCGTTCACACGCTTGACGGGCTAAGCATGTAAACCTATGACTCTTGTACCAAGGTATTGACGCTGTTCAAATGTATACACAAATATAGCAGATTATGTTTTTGAATTAGGCATTTTTTTTACAATTTGCGGTCCACTCAAGGCGCCGCTTGCGGCCTATTGTGAAAGCACTGAAGTCAACAGAAATAATTGCTATGCCCGATTACCTGTCAGGCCATAAATAAGTACCTGCGTGGTGGCCGAGGTGGGGAACACGAGTATGTGCGTGGCGGACACGTCGCGCGGCGTGTGCAGGTGGCTCTGTATGGACGCCTGGCTGAAGCGCTCGTCGGGCGTGAACCGGTCCGCCATGAGCCGCAGGCACGAGTCGGGCTCCGTGGACACGAGGCACGCGGACACGATACACGGCACCCCCGAGGGGTACAGCACGGAGCACGAGCCGCACAGCTCTCGGAGCACGTTGGAAGCGCGGACCAGGTTCTTGCGTGATAGGAGCCAGCTCCAGCCTGCGGAAATAATGCGAATTAAATATCTCACAACCAGTGAGTCGTTATTACTACGTATACAGAAGGTTTGCCAAGCAAAAAATGTGTCGCAACTCGATGACCCGTCACACGCGTTCACATCTCATCTCACAGCTTTATACAACTTTACACAACCAACAGCCATGACAATATGAACAATAGAACCTATGGTTCACAATGAATCTTATTTAAGAGTTTCTTGTAAGTTTTTAGAGATTGAATTAAGCCACTGCTTGTTGTAGCCAACATATTAAGTGTATATTCGTCTAATGCCAGTATCTTTCAGACCGGTCAAAGATGGCTCAAACGGTCCCATTGAGACTGCTACTCTCTGCTAGCCTGACAACATGTAAATGAGTACATAAAAGACCAGTGGATATCATGCAGTCAACTGTCAGTACTGTAACCAGTCCATGTAAACCAAAGGATATCATGCGATCACTTCTGTAACAAATCCATGTAATTAGGAGCTTACCTTTGAGTTCGCCGTGCCCGATGCGGCCCACGCGGCCCACCACGAGGCGCCAGGGCTGCGCCGCCTGGCTCATGACGCCGAGCGTAAAATCCATCAGCTTCCGCAGCCCGAGCCGCCGCGCCGGCCCGCAGCGTCGCCGTCGAGACCTGCAACAACAAACATACCGTCAATTTTAGTGTTAGTATTAGGAACAGCCGAGAAAGCGCGAGCTCTATTCTCAAGTAGCCAAGGAATA
>OY757257.1:12380309-12425751 GCA_963584085.1 Pyrausta aurata | reverse complement strand
ATTGTGTCGTTGGCCCGCATAGCGTAAGACACAGGGTTCGATTCCTTGCCGGACACAGTTGCTTTTACAAATGTAATTAGTAAGTAGATAAATTGCTATAATATCGTACCCCAAGTACCTAATATGATTACCTATACCTATGTACAGTCGCCAGCACATCAGGTTACCCACTTTTGTTGCAAACTAGCCCTTATTGCAACTGCATAAGATGCTGTGGTGCTGTTGAAGTTGCTGTTGTTCGTACATAGAATAAGTTTTATTATAACCTTTTTTTAATTTGCTACCATTATAATGCCACAACAAATATGTATGTACTAGCTTTGCCCGCGACTTCGTTCGCGTGGACTTCAGGTTCGTCCCGTCTAGTTTTTTTACGACCTCACATTAGAAACCTCAAAAATTTTAGCCTATATGTTATTCTGATGTATAAGCTATATTGTGGTGAAGTTTCATTCAAATCCATTCAGTAGTTTTTACGTGAAAGAGTAACAAACATCCATACATCCATACTTACAAACTTTCGCCTTTATAATAGTAGTAGGATGATGTCATAGATCAGTGTAGATATCTCCTGTATCCTGTACCGTTACCATGACTTTACGGCGGTTTTACTCGCTAGCCACCACGTAACTTTTTGTATGGAAATTTTTAGTTCTACAAATGACCGCTAGGGGCGCTGTGCAATTTTCCATAGACTTTTTTACGTAGTCGCTAGCGAGTAAAACCGTCATAAACTAATAGTAATTGTACTGTTTTACATACTTTTTGGTGATAGTTAGATGCAACTCACCGTCATCATCATTAACCGTCGTGGTGGAGGGCTCGGCCCAGGTGTCCCTGCGTCGAGACCGCGCCTTCTCCTCGCCGTTTATCTTGTCTCTAGTAGGCGGAGACGCCGATGATACTGGCTGGTCCGTGTATACTAAAGAAAAAAAAAGAATGTCAGTTTATCAGTTTACCAGCTTTGAAAGAAAAGGCTGGATGGACTCTCCAAGGCCGTGAAACCTATACAAAAAATAAATAAATTCAAAGAGTACCTACCTAAAGAGCGGGAGTTTCTGATGTAAGAGTCTTGTTGGAGTGAGTTAATCAGGTAAGACTTCAGTGGTATGGTGAATATTGTATAACGTAAGTGTAATATACACCTAAATGCAGCAAACAATCGTACTACTTTGCGTCAATCATGCACGAATGTGTGCTGTCTTGTTTTATTACTTAAGTCTTTTCTATGTAGGTATGTATGTAAGTGATTAAGATAAAATTCGTATAAAAAGTGAGTGCTATTTATGGAAGGATTAGTCCGCTTCCTGTATTGTCTTTTTTCATGCCATATTTAGTAAAGAACTCTAAAAATAGATATTTGATCTGGACCGCAAAGGTCAACATGACTAGATGATTTTTTGTACCTATCTCAAAAAGTAAGACAATAAATGCGTCGGTATATCATTGCTCTCAGATTAATTTTAAATCAAGGTATCTGCAAAAACCTACACACAACATTTAGCAACATCTTGATGTACCAATATTCTCATCAATTTATCGAATGACACAAAGCATTACCATTTGTATGGAGAGGCCTTAAAAGCGTTATTTTTAAACATGGCTGACCTGCCGAAGGGAGCAGGATAATTGAAGTGATCTTAACGACCAGATCGCATGTCTCAAGGTCGGGAATGAAGCGTGTGGTACAATCATGCACCCTTTTGCCCAGCGGTTCTCAAGTTTTGGGAGCAATTAACCCGTTTTTACTTGGTCCATAAAGCTTCTGGTGATAGTAACACCTAATTTATTAAATAAAAATTACAAACTATTGTTCAATCAATTAGTTTGTACCTACATGTCACGCAAACTCTTATCCATCCTTTACATACATACTCGTAATCACTTAGCACAAATGTAGGTTTTAATTTATAACGATGTACGAGTAGGTACAGTTTTCTTGTGGTATAATGTAGGAAAGGGTACTGAGGTGCTTTGTTAATCTACGGTTTTTTTTTGTAAAGACCCATTTACTGTATCAAACAATTCAGCAGGGTTATCTAAGCCTGATTATCACCCCATAGGGTTCTACATCTTTGGGAACCAGTGACTGAGCTGATTATTTACGAGACGAGTGGGCAGAATCCCGGCGGCCCGCCATCAAACACAATATGTATATGAACCTGTGATTATTTAAAATTGTAGAGCCATTTCTTTGGAAGTTTTCGAGATTGTCTGTCGGATCACGCAAACCCATTTTAATGTGCAAGAAAACCTTAGATCTTGTTTGAGATTCGACGTTTGATGTTCACGAGTTTAAATCATAATGGTGTTGTTGATTTCAATAATACTAATGGTGTTTTGCTGGTGTTTAGTAAGTTATAATAAGAATTACAAACACAATTTAACACCATAATTGACAAAATAAACAAGATCACAAGATGGCGTGAATCGCGTTCGTCGTCGCACGCGCATACGTTTCAATTTATCCCGCTTTTAAAAGACATAGTATTATCTGTGGTGGGATAAATCATCATTATGAACTAAGAGCATTATATGGGACATTATAGATATCGTCTGCGCATAATGAAGCAATATTTTTGCATTATTAATTCGCTTTATCGCATCTATTATTTGAATAGTTCGGTTCAATGACAATAAAAATTATGAACTGAGTTTAGCCACAAAATATGCACAATATTTTGTGGTTTAGCTAAGGTTATATTCCTGTATTTCAGTTAGTTATACAGGAACATATTATATATATGTTGAATTTATTTATCATAAGACTAAACTCAATTATTGCGATTGGTTGATGGTTCATCTATTTCTAATCCATCACGTTAGCAGGAGTTTCAGTTGCAAATTGAACTTTTTTAGGATACAAAAAGAAATGTGGGAGTTCGCACCACCCACAAAAATGCATGTTGTATTTAGTTATTTATGTTAATAATGAAAATACCTCTACGCAGGACAGATATTCTAAGATCAAGCTTACCTTACGCATAATCGTAACTAGAAATAAAGTTGCGATGCTTCCAAGAGAAAATCTTCATTTTTTTGCACCTTTGCATCTGATTTAAGAGTTCTTTTAAAAGGAGTCGCATCGCATAATAGAGTCGATTTATGCACATTTATGCCCTTAAATGCATAGTGGAGTTATAATAAAGTTTCATTGTACTCGCCGGGATAGTTCGATGGGACGTCACATATCGCACCTTTGGGAACAAAGGGTCACTTTTGCAATATTTTATAAAAACGACTTAAATATACAGAAAAAACCGCGATAATCGACTTTATATACACAGTAAAAACGGTGATAATCGCGTGACAAACATCGCTTTG
This sequence comes from Pyrausta aurata, assembly GCA_963584085.1. NCBI lineage: Eukaryota > Metazoa > Arthropoda > Insecta > Lepidoptera > Crambidae > Pyrausta > Pyrausta aurata. The sequence goes on along the minus strand of OY757257.1, from coordinate 12,422,427 downwards.
AGGGCGGGGGAGACGTTACGTTATTTCGCGTAATTGGTCCGTTTGCTTCAAATATAACGTCTTTTCCGGTCAGTAGTGTCTTGACAGCCGAAGTGTGATCTTGCGCGTTGTTGACAGAGCGGCACTACGGTAAGTTATGACTTATATGCTTACATATTCCTTGGAATGGTAACGTTACTTCTATTTAAAAAGTATATTTTGTTACCAATTTTGATATTTGTTTGCTGTAAACATAAAGACACTTCTGTTTATAAGTGACATCGAACCATAAAACTTTTCGTATCATTGAACCCAAAACGTCACTTCTGTAAATAAATGACATTTTATTTGTATTATGTAGTGATATTTTTGCATATAAGTGACTTTTTGGATTTAAATAATCCTGTTTGTTTTGATAATATCACAAGCATTTTTATTTAATAGTAATGTTTTAAACATAGTTCATTCCATTGTTTATAAAAGAAAAGGTGTTTTTAATATAAAGTGTATTTTTATTATTAAAGTAAATGGTTAATAAAATTAGAGCATAAAGTATGTTTTAGTAAAATGACAGTTTGTTAATACTTGTCTTAATTTTACTAGATTTATTTGTGATTTTTACCTAAAAGGGCCATTGCATTTTGAATAAAATAATCATTTACTTGATGTTTAAATGTTACATGAGTAGTAAAATTGCATTATGTTTATATTAATTATTTTCTTACTAAGGACGAGGACAAAATGCATTGTGAGCAAATCAAAATATATAAGATCTACGCGGCTAAAATGCTGACGATTAACGTATCGGACCGAAAAGAATAACTATATCCCTACTAATTACTTACTATACTTACTATAATATTAATTTGGTTTTAGTTGACAGATTTCAGGGATAAAAAGGCTGGTCAGCGTTCGGGAAACTGCGCAAGAGCGTCTTCTCGTCTCAATTACCTCAGTGTCTGAAGACGAAAGTCTTCAACCATTGTGTGTTACCAGTGTGTGTTGGCATACGGATCCGAAACGTGGTCTCTAACTATGAGCCTCATAAAGAAGCTCAAAATCACACAACGAGCAATGGAGAGGGCTATGCTCGGTGTTTCTCTACGAGATCGAATCGGAAACGAGGAGATACGTAGAAGAACTAAGGTAACGGGCATAGCCCTGCGAATCAGTAAGCTCAAGTGTTATGTCAATTTCAGAATTTATTCATGAATATCTTATAAGTTTTTGTCCGCCAAACTTGTTGTATAAGAGAATTTACTTTCGTATTAAGGCTGAAAATGATTGATTTAAGTTTTAGATTTAATTGAAACGTGTAGGCTATGCCAAATATGTTCAGATTTTAAATATTAAGTACAACTTCAACTTAAATAAAGACTTTAGATACCTACTAAACTGATAAGGTATGATATATGAATGATATATTTTTGAAAACAATTCAATATTACTTAAGTTTTATCACGTATAGAATAACTTAAAAGCCTTTATTATATAATTTCATACGAAATGTTTATTATTTTATTCATTTGGATGTCATTTATTTGATTTTGAATAAACAAAACTTGATAATATCTCCTGTTTTATTGAATAATCCTCCATGTTATCGTTACATCATGTTAAATTTTCGTATTTGCGTATTTTTCTGCTGGTTTTAGTTTTATTGGTTTACAATAATATTCAACTTTACTAAAACATAAAGGTAATCACCTCTTAACATACTCTTAAACTTTCTTTTTAGATTTTATTATTTTTTATAAAGGACATTTCTGCAAAACAACTATTAGCAATTTGTAACAAAAAGACACTTTTGGTACCCTCCCCTCAGTTTAAGGCTTATTTCTCAAAATCGTCTCTTGTATGATTTTTTTTAATAGTAACGATTTATCTGTTAAGAATTTATCAATGTAAATCTGTGAGAATCGCGTTAATACTCTAAAACAGTATTAAGTTATTTAAGAACTACGCTAAAAAAAAACGTTTTTTGCTCCTCCTGTAAAGTTGGAAATCCTGCAGAAGTGACCCTTTGTTCCCAAAGGTGCGATATGTCATTCGGTGAAGATTTAGTGGCGAAAAAATTACCGCGCCAATAAATATGAATGAAGCGGACGAGTCGCGTAAATCATTGACACCCACTGCGCGGGCGCAGCTCTGTAAGTCTAGCAGGGGTGGCGCCAGCTTCTAGCTAATCTAATAGTAAACAGAAGTTTAGTTTCAGACTTAAATGTCTTGTCTGAACGTCAAAGCCAAAAGTCAAGTGTCGATCATGTGCTATTGTTGGGCCCTACGAGTGCTTTGAGATTTAATATGTTAGATTTGAAGGTTGCTGATGAGGATTTCTCAGAAAATTTTAAACACTTAAGTAGTTGACACTTTACCATCAGTAGTTCAAACTGTATAATACAGTATAAATTGCACTTGTAAAAAGACAACTGTGAACCTGTGACAGACGAGGAAATTGAACCCCGTGTATTACGCAATCCGGGCGTATGCCTTTACCACTCGGCCACCGTCACATTAACAGGCCTGTTAAATTTTGTAAGCGCTTCTTAACGCGTAGGCTGCGTGACATCATCAATGTTGTGAGATTCACAGTTGTCTTTTTACAAGTGCAATTTATATTATTAAGTTTGTATGGTGACAAAACACTAAAAAAACAAAAATAAACTGTATATTACAGTTTCATAACTTTGCAAGATGAGTTGTAAGATTATCTGTTGTTTTTGTTTATACTCGTACTAAGTAGTAGATTTGAAGACCAATGAGACAACCCTATACTGTTCGATCCACCCCGCGGTTCTAACCTAGTGCTAAAATTAATGTCTTAGAAGTACAGTGCTATACATATCAACCTTTTTTAGAGCTGCAACTATCCTGGGTGTTCCATGCATTTCTATTGCAAAGTGTGTACTTATTGTATTTGCTACATTCTAGAAAAATATTCAAAATGTAAATAATAAATCCCCTGACCAATCTGGCATCATTCTTAGATCTTATGATAATTGCATTATCTACTATTTTCCGAGATCTACACTTTTATCATTCGTCGGTTTGATGACATTATTAAAGATTACGATGGGTTTTTCTTCTGTGAAAGCAAAGTTTAGTAAATATCTAATCATACAAACAAACGTTCATTTCCTCCGACCACCACTATAATATTAGATACATCCTGACAAAATTGATGGCGCTACAAAACGAATTATAACAGAGTGGTGCTATAATGAGTCCCTCGGAGGCCAAAAAACGCGGGCATCACAAAAAGCAATATTACGGAGGCAACGAACTTCCATTACTCATGCATGAGTTATGGACCCTGTTCGCTGATGATGATCCTTCACGTCACGATTTAGTTGAGCAGTTTATAGGATGCGATTCCAGTCGTTGGTCTAGGAATTTTATTTAGGCTCAGTCAGGATGCAGGAGGATGAAGCGCGTCAGCTTCATTTGGTTTTGAAATATTTTATTTTACGTCATGAAATGTCTAACACATACCACTGGTTGCTGGGGGTTATGTAGGACTCCCACACCCGGTAGGGGCGGGTATACCTACTAAAACATGACGGTGCCCCCGGTGCCTTTAGTGAGGCTAAGGGTTAGCGCCCCAGGCTTTTACCCTGAGCATTCTTTCGTATAGATTTGAAATCTAGAGCTTCATGCTGCCCCTAAAGTTGGAGGAAATGAGCCAGTTACATTAACCTCACGGTAAAGAAGCAATTTTTTAATGGCATAGGTAGATATATGTTACTAAGTACTTAGGTATTTCTTTTAAAATGTCAATACATGTCATGTATTTAACTAATTTAAGATGAGTTGAAGCGATGACGATGAGAGAAATTATAAACTTTAAATAATTAACAACTTAATACGAAACATTTCAAAATGGCGTAAGATAGTTTTTTTTACCATAATGGTCAGTATTTCTCTAACAAAACTGGGTTATGACCTATCCTTTGGATAATATGTTGACAATCGCTGCTTGTAAACACCACCTGTGTCCTTTTTTGCCACCATTACTCTGCGTGTGCGCGTGTTCCTTTATCACACCGGCATGGCAATTAGGACCCTGTACGTGTTTAAATTGGTTTTAATTGTGCGATTTTGTACGTTATACCGTCAAACGACTGGCAGGGCAGAAGTCCAGACATTTTTAGATGTATATTGTAGGAGATGATTTAATTGTGCCTTAGTATTTAAAAATGTTTAATAGAAAAAAGCTGTTCTACATAAATGAAATTAAAACTGCTAAGGGTATTGGGTTAAACTGAGGAGCTAGCAAAAATAGGATAGGACGACATAGGTCTTTAGAAATACAGAGATAAAAAAAATTGTCAGTGTTTCCTTCATAAGAAGTAAATGTGGTATGTACGTGCCCAAGACCAATTTATTACCGAAGCTAGTATAAAACTTTAGGTAACAACGTACAAAGACAGAGTGATAGAAGTTAATTAACCTCTGCAAATTGAAATTTAGAAATTCAGCAAGCTATTACATTATAAACGCTTCCGAAGTCATGTGAACACTTTCTTCGGCCATTTAAATTTCGCACTCGGTTTATTTCTTTTGGTCGCTGACGGCACAAACAATCAAAACTGTTAAAAGCGATTCATCGAAGTCGATGGGCTCTCCGAAGATATTCCACAGTGTAAATAGATGAAGTACTTCCATTCGGAATCATAATTAGGTACTGATGCAGAGTGCAGTCTATGTGTCGCAAAAAATTTTTGTGTATGAAGGGTAAGGAAAATATCGGCAATAATAGAATACTCCATTGTTGAGCATATGGAGCCAAGTTAGTTGTGTATCTGCCATGAGAAAGTTTAATAAGCGCTCAATGAGTTCATTGGTCTTTTTCGGGTTTATTTATAAAATTTTGACAGAAAGTGTTTTTTTTTAAAAGGGTATCATGAAGACTCGTTTAACTTTAGTGGGGAGTGAGTTCTCTCAAAATTGTGTTTTTGGAGTTTAGGGTTCCAGATTCGAGTTCGAGTCTACTGTTTCTAAATGCACTGTGTACTTCTGCAGATGGGTTCTTGCATTGTGGTGGTAGCATAATAGATATTACAGGTTCTTTGTCAATAATTGTACAAGTAATTACTTGTCTGTGAATCACTTTCGCCTGTTTGGTCATACTTTCCTCGCTTATTGTTAATATAATTTTATACGTAAAATGGCAAAGACATAAGTTATGTTTGTTAGAATAATGCGCGATTACTTTATGTAACTAACTTTCAATGCCAATGTTGGATTTTAGATCCGATAATCGAAAGTACTGTTACGTAATTTTATTTGGTTTCTTGCTATTTTATGGATTTTTCTATGTTGGATTTTATGGATTGGATTTTATGGACTGAATTGTTATGAGATCGCCATCGAGATTATGCAATGCTTAAAGAAAAGTAAAGTTAGGTACCTTCTTTTAATAATATGGCATATGAGTATAGTTGATTATATTAATAATTTTTTGACCCATATTTATGCCAGCCATTAGAATATGCTTGTAGAACTTTATTAACAAACCCTAGTATCCCAGTTGCTCTTCCGTTCCCCAATGTCACGCCTGGGATTCAAACCGCGGACACATCTCGTTGGCTGCACGCCCGAAAGTGAAACCTGCGCAGGCGCAGCCGCTCGCAATTAGCGCCCGGTACGATCGCTTTGTCGCTCGTGTTCAAGGGCGTATCGTGATGCTGAGTGAATTTGCATTGAATGTAGCAAAATTATTTATTTATTAGAAATTAAGCCGTAAAAACGTTAGGTACTTGATTTCCTAGAAGATTTATAAGACTTACTTACTTTCTTAGATTTATGCTGTCGCAAATCCTTTGAATTAAGTGGCGTTTCATTAATTATTGAATTCCCAGACATAAAATGTGAGCTTAACGCCCCACTAACAGCGAAGATACTAAATAAACAGCAATTAAACAGTATGGTATAACAAGTCGCTTTGAAATGTTATCTTATTACATATAATAAGACTGTAAAATATCGATTTCTGTACATTGAAGATTTTTATGAAAAATTGTTACAGGGGGTCTTAATTACCGTAATAGAAGCCAAAACAACAATTTTTAAAATTTTTGTCTGTCTGTCTGTCTGTCTGTCTGTTTGTCCGGGCTAATCTCAGAATCTACTGGACCGATTTTGATGGGGCTTTTTTTATTTGACTCAGCATCACTTGGAGAGTAAACTAGGATAGAAATAATCACGCCAATTGGGACCGTGCGGAGTGTATGGTGGGGGAAAAGAAAACGATGACTGCGCATGCCGTGGCAAAATGTGCAACTAAACGGAGTTACTTGTCAATGTTTGTCGTCAAAGCTATGAAAATGGGTAAATAAATTTTATAATTAACAAATAAGAAACACGGCTGCCGTTATGTAATTTGCACGTTTCATGTAGAAGGTAATGATTTATATGTATACAGTCCATCTGTCATTCATAAAAATCTTTTGTTATTATTCTTTTTTAGGCAAAGAGTAGTCGTGTTTTTAATTGTTTAAATGAAACGTATTTTATACATTTTTAGAGACGAGAAAGAAAATAGGCTTAGGTATGTGTAGTGGTAGCTGTTTCAATTGATCGTAAGTACTTATTAGTTGTCTTTCTGTTTAATATTCTTATGTTAGGATTTGGAAAACTCATTTGATTCTATTCGAACTAATTCGATGTATCCGCGCTGCCAGCCCCCACACACAACCTGCTATCGCTTCCCCCGTGCCCCTGTGCCCTGCAGGCGAGGTCTCGATCTCGCGGTCTACATAAAGAATGTTTTTTTAAGGTTCGGAAAGTACTTACGATTAACCTTGTTTTATAAGGTGTAATGGTCAGTGATGTTTGTCGAATTATATCGGCTCGAATAAAGTAACTATTGCTTTTACTTCGTACTTCGTCTACATTCCTTACGTGTTCGGCTAAAACCAATTTGCTACCTTTTAGCAAATTGTGGGGCTGGAAATTTATTTTGTGTTTTACACATTCAAAACCAGTTTTTATTACAATACCCATTTTTCTCTCCTACTGCCTGTACAAACTGCCTCTAAAATACGATTTATTGACTTTCTTTATTTCATAAATTTGCTTTATTTAATATAAAATAACTTTGATTAAAGTAAAATAGCGGAAGATACGGCATGTCATACTAATTGTCAGCTAAAAAGTGGCACTACTCACTACTACATACAAGATGACCGACACAGCTGTGTAACTTTACGCTACTGACGACAGAGACAAACCCATTTCTTACGACTGTAGTGCGAGCGAAACAAACGCGCGCTTTGAGATGTCTCTTGTCACGTTGACGTTTCCTTGCAATAAGAATCAAGAAGCGTCAGCAGACAAATCGGAGTGAAATTGTGTACCATGTTTTTTGTGAAAACTAATAAATTACTTGTTATTATTACTTTACTATTTTGAAAAGTCGAGCGATGTTTGGCGTGAGTAGGGTTACCAAAAATAAAACAAAATATAAGTTTATTTTTAAATATTTATTGTTAAAACATGATTTCCTTCCAATGAATGATTTCCTAGTTTAATTTAGTTTGTAATGAATAACTTCTTGGCCCGCTGCAGTTGACATGATGAGAAGATGGCGCTGACGTCACGCAATGATGTATCCGTAAGAGACCTGCAATTATACAGATTAGGTGCGAGTGAATTTAAAAAAAGCTTCAAGTTAATACAGTCATTTTTGTAACAAACTTGAGTAGATAATTATTTTATTGTTTACATTATTGAAGTTGAATACCATTTTACAAAACATAAATAATGAAGCAACAATCAATATCAGGTAAAAGTTAAATTATATAAATTTATTATGATCGACATTTTATGCTAACGGTACCGCGTAGACAAATCTCAACAAGCAGCATATGTTGCGTTATATGTCATCAATCATCATCATACCTAACTGGTCGCACATCAATGAATCGTATATTTCTATCTCGCCCTGAAAAATGGCCGTCAAAAAAGGACTGACATTACAAATAAATTTAGAAATTAAAGTTTTCGTGTACTTACGAGTGAAATGTGATTCCATGCGATTCGTTTTTCCTTTAAGTATGGTTTGGGCAGCGTATGAAAGCACACGAAGGCATTTTGGTTACGTTTAACCCGAAAAAATTATTATTTTCTCCTCACGTCACACGTCTCACATATGTCATCCGCGCACGCAATCCCGATTGCAACTGAAGGCAATTAGGCGACGGGGGCCTGATTTTAGCGATCCACGTTCGAGTGGCGCGTCACCTATCTTCCGCTATTTTACTTTAATCAAAGTAAAATAACAAACACTTTATCAGTCACAATTTGACAGGTGCCCTGAAAGTCGCGTTTGCCAGAGGGCGCTACTAGCGTGCACGTTCCCAATAAACTTAGGGGGTAGGCAGAAAATATATATATATAAAAGAAAGTCGTGTTTGTTACAACACTTATAACTTGAGAACGGCTGAACCGATTTGGCTGAAAGTTGGTGGGGTGGTAGCTTAGAATCAGGAAAAGCATATAGGATACTTTTTGTCCCGCTAGACGGGGCCGGGGCTGGGGTAGCACGGGACCGGGACGAAACGGTGGGGAGGTAGCTTAGTACCAGGAGAAGGACATAAGATACTGCATATAGGATACTTTTTGTCCCGCTAGACGGGGCCGGGGCTGGGGTAGCACGGGACCGGGACGAAACGGTGGGGAGGTAGCTTAGTACCAGGAGAAGGACATAGGATACTTTTTATCCCGTTCGATGGGGCCGGGGCTAAGGCGGGACGGGGCCGAGGCGAAACAATTTAAAATAAATGTAGGTGGAAATGAATCTGTAAAGTGTTTTAATTCAATGTGTAGTGTTTCCTCCATATTGGTTTGTATAATATTGGTTTGTATAAATTAAATGAATATTTGGTACTTTATGGTACTTGCCAAAGTATAACAAAACAGTGCCATGAAAAAATTTATATTTAGATCCATTTTTTCCACACAACAAAGTAAAATGTTAGTAAAGTAGTAGTTTTTTTTGTGGCAAAGTAGTAGTTAAAAGTAAAGTAACCATATTATCCTATCAAACAAAGGAATTCCTAATCGAAATACAAATTGTGAACGTCCAAATAATCGGTATGGTCATAATAATTGATCACCTTTGATGTACCTACTACTTGCTTCTTATTGTTGTAATATGGCCAATTTTAATGATAAGTGAGTACTAAAATGTACTATATAAATACTTTATATCTTGCGTACTTATAAGTACTTATACTTAAGTATCTTATTTGTAAAATCATAAGCCTATAAATTAAAAATTCTATCCAAAGTCACTATTCCACGCGGACGAAGTCGCGGGCACAGCTAGTTCTTAATAATCTTTGAAAAATCAGGCGATATTTGTGCTTGCTTTTTGTGCCGAAAAGTCGCCAAGAATTGGGTAATATAAGATCGAAGCAAATCATACTTTGCCCTCTATTAATATTGTAATTATAAATATTAATATTGATTTTTAATCGCTTTAACTGGCATGATAACCAAGTTTTTACTCCCATAAGGTGCACTATCACTAACTAATAGTGTTTTTCTTTTTTTCCATCCAAGCTTTTGAAAAAGAGCTTAAACCCTATTTAAAAAACAAAATCAACAAATGCCTATGCTTCATACATTTTATGGACAATATCGTCGACTTATCATTGATGCCATACAATTTACTCTTCATACATTTTTATTCCCTCCATAAAGAATTTTAACAAGTAAATAATGTGCGAAATTTTATCACCCATAATTCCAGAAACGTACAATTGCAAATAGGAACTTGTTATTGCTTGTATATCCATAAAAGAGATAAATAAAGTAAGACCAGGCCACTTACAAAGTTGTGTTGGACTTTTGGAAGTTCTTATTTTAATATTTTAAAGCACTTAACCTTGTAATGATATCTTTTATCATGGTTCTGAAATTCAACCTAATTTAGGATAACGTAGAGAAAGAGTCATGGAGAGTTTAGCTCATAACTAAACTTCCAGTCTTATTTGAAATAATTTCAATGAACGAGCTGGTAGGTTATTAATTAATGGTAAAAACTACAGATACTTATGATGGTTTAATATTTTGGGATGAAAAAAGTGGATAAAGAGTCTACTGAATTGTTTTGTATTCTCCTTGTTATTACAACTCAAAACTACGAGCTAACATTTTAGTTATCTCGCTGTATGAAATACGACCGTTCACCAAATACGTTTAGCTGATATTATGGTGAATTCTCAAATGTGTCTAAATGTAAATACCATTTGTGTTTACTGTTGACTAATAATAAAATGATAAATCGTAGGCTGCTCGCAAACTTAGGCCATACTGACTATTATGGGAGGATATTGTTAGTATGAAAACGTTTGCTTCTGGGCAAGAGTTGCCCGTTTTATTAAGCTTTTAGTCCTTTTACTGTTATAAACACTGGATAGGGAAAATGCTTTTTGTCCACAATATGAAGAATAACTACAAATCTGTAGACGAATTTGTCATCTTGTGGTTTTAGTAATATTTACCGCTTATCAAGTTCTATTAACTGTTATGATGGATAACTCTTTATTGCACATCACACAGGTTCATTACAAATTAAGTTATTTTAACAGATGACGTGGAATTTTTAGCGTATCTTGCATTTGTGTTTTTTGGCTGTTAGCAAAGTAGTTATATGGTTTAATAATATTAGTTACTGTTTATTTTTGTTTTTATAGTGTTTTGTCACCATACATACTTAATAATATAAATTTCACTTGTAAAAAGCAATCGTGACTCTGTGACAGACGAGGAATTGAACCCCGTGTCTTACGCTATCCGGGCGTATGCCTTATACCGTAAGACACGGGGTTCAATTCCTCTTCTGTCACAGAGTCACGGTTGCTTTTTACAAGTGCAATTATAATATTAGTTACTGTTTGAACTCAGGCTATGTCAAAATCAACCTCAAAAGCCTTCTTGAGCTTGATTCCGAATGGTTTCCATAGTGACCTTTAGTCTGTGCGTCTGAGATGGGTGTAGACTTAGACATTTCTGAAATTAACTGCCGTGAGAATTTCTCGTGTGGCATCACCGGGAATGGACAGAGAAAGCCGCTTCGATAGTACTTTTATGGGAATATAATAAATGTTGTATGTGAACAAGAATGGTCGATGTGATCGACAACTATGGAAGAGGTCAATTTCACATAACATTTTAAGATGGTTCTGTATCCTTCTATCGATGAATATATTTTTTTCCAACACCTTTTCTTAAGCTAAGTAACATATTCTTAATAACTGAGACAATATTTTAAAAATGTATATAATATGCGTGCAGTGAAACACAATGCAAAAGCGCTCAAAAGTACCAAATCAATATTTCCAACGAATAGATGCTGCATTGATTAACACGTTCCGGGACACTACTCCAGGCACAATAGACTTTTTATTGTTTTCACGCCTGTAGGCGGGCACTGTCCCGGAACGTGTTGATCGTTTCTGCTTCACCCAATGGGTGAATGATAGAGAATGCGCCATTAAGTCCGCCATTTGAATTTTTCTTTTGTCTGTGCAATAAAGAAGAATATATCTAGAATAAATATAAATAAGAGAAGAGAGAAGTTTTTGAAGATCACTATCTCAAGATCCTATGTCCATCTAGCCTAGTGAAGCTCTCCCTAACATTATCATGCCTTCCCTATGCGTCATCGCCACCAGCACCAGCCACGCTCGAGCCGTCAATTAAATATTGCACCGTTAGAATATAAATTATGCACCGAGTCCATTGGTACCGTCAGCAACAGTGAAAAAATAAAGTACATTTTATCACACAAATAGAAACAATTGCGAAACTGGCGACAATATTCGCCCAGTAGGTGAAGGAAGCTGGTGCAACGATTCAGAAGGCCTACTACGAAAAACGGAATCCGTCAATACGATAATCGTTTTGCGGATCCGAAACATTTCATAGTAAGCATTCCATACTAAAAATCTTTCGGATCCGAAAAACGATAATCGTATCTACGGATTTCGTTTTTCGTAGTAGACCTTCAGAACACGATTTAACACGTTCCGGGACACTACTCCAGACACAATAGAAGTTTTATTGTTTTCACGCCTGTAGGCGGGCACTGTCCCGGAACGTGTTAAGTAGTGTGGCAGATGAATACATAAATAAGTATTCATTTAATGAGAAAACGAGAGGTGATAATATTTTTTTTTCGAATAAAAATATCTGTTTTTTAGGAAATATAAACCTAGACGATATTTTTAAATTTTGGTTTATTCCTAACTAGCAGTTCCCAGCGACTGCGTCTCCTATCGCAGCGTGATGTTTTATAACCTTAAGCCTTCCTTGAAAAACAAGTTCACAATTTTTTTTAAATAGGTCAGTACAGTAGTTCCCGATAGAAGCGCGATCAAACAAACAAACTCTTAAGCTTTATAATATTAGTATAGATTTAATATTATTGTAAGTAGGGTATAATTTTTTCACTCACAAATGTGTGGCAAAAATGCTCTTCGATTTAAGTTTTTGTTGCTGACCGTACGCACAGAAATCTTGTCTACGGCCTTGGTCTTCTCAGCCGTAAAATTTATAGACTTTCGTGTGACTTTTTGAACTTCTTTATGTTTCATTAGCGGCTGGGTGGTTTATGACGAGGTTCTGTTATTAGTAGCCTAGTTAGTGTTTATTTAGTCAGCGGTAAATTGCCTTATTAGGCACTAGTTTTACTGCTCAATATAGTCTCGAGGGTCGCGATAGATTAATTATGGATCTCTATGAGTATGCATATACTGCATTGTAACTGTAATTTTATTCATATACCGCAAATATTATTTTAATTTATTCATATTGAAAACACTTAGTTTTTTTTCTGCGGTCCAATACATAAACTTTAAAGGAAAATAGAAAACGTCATCGTCACGAAGCCTACATATTTTAAAACTTGTCATCTAATATTATGTAAAAAAATATATTAGCTGTACTTAACTTAAGTATATCCATGTTCGTTAAATTTAACTTATTAACATGTTTAATAAAAACAGCAGACTTGTAAAGTACACTTGGACGAATAAACCACTGGACGCGCAATGACGGGAAATTTCGCTTGTTCCCCCTCGGCAACGAATTGGGCATTTTAGCCTCAATTTCATGTGACGTCTTGTCAGTACGGTGACAGAACTCGGTGAGAAACATTGCAGAAAAAAATGGGTAAATGTGCCGTATTTTTGTGTAAAAATTATATTGGCAAGACTAAAAATATTTCTTTTCATTCGTAAGTAACTTAGTATCCCAATAAAGCTGTTAATTTTTCTTAAAATAGCGAAATGTGTTTTCCTAGAGAAAAGTTACATTGCTATTTAAAAAAGTTGTGGTCAGTTACTGCAAAATCAACAAGATGACGCATACTTCATTTGGTAGGATTATCGTACGTTCATCATTCGTTTCCTTGTCAATTTAGTTTTAATTGTGCTTGACAATTGTCGATAATCATATCGATAAACGTACTAATAAATTTATAATATAAAATAAAATAATACATCTGTAAAATGATTAACTTTAAAGTAGATTAAAGTGATCCTAAATATACAACAGTTTTTTTTTAATATTTTAAACTTCATATTTTATTACAAAATTTATATTTTTGGTCATCAGTTGGGATTGGGACCCGACCTTCAGAAGTCCGTTCTGTTCTACTGTTCTTATAAGTGAACCTATAGGAACACTTTAATGAGGGTTCGAATCATAATAGTTTTAATTTAGTTAGTCGATGGTTTAGAATGAAACACTCACAGTATCATATTCTTGAAGTTAGGCGAGTTATGTTATTCCGTTACCTTCTATTACCTACTCTCTGCTCAGTGGCTGAAACCCGAACCCAAGACTTAGGTCGTAGGGCTGAGTGGAGTAAGATTAAGGCAGGTGGAACCAGTTTTTATTTCTTACTATGGCGCTGTGGAAAGTGTTTTCTAACAAATGTTTTGTTATTCGATAAAAAGTGATTCTATTAATCTATACAGTAAATACATTTTAAGATAACTTTTTATTTCACACCACATAGATAAGTTACAAATTCGTGTAATGAAAATTTCAATTTATTTCACTATGCCTAGAACTAAGTCATAGTAGAATCAAATAAGTAGGTACGCCAACTTAAGCCCCAAGTGCGCGATAATAGGCTAAGTCTTATAGTATTACAAAAAATACTTAGTGGTATACTAAGTTTTTTTTTTCTTCGCGTGTTATTTTTTTTGTCATTCGCATATTGGATGCCTTCGCTGCTTGCATCAGGTTTGTATTCTTCTGACTGCAGAGCGCATCAAGTTTGACAAATCTTTGAAGCAGAATCATAAGCCCATTGTATCAAACCCCTATTATTTATACATTCTTAGTATCATACCAAAGTGTAAGCTCTATAAGATTTTAAACTTTGTTGCATTTTTAAACTAAACTTCACAATTTCACGGGATTTTATGCAACTTTCACTTGTTTAAAAGGTAAAAATGGTATTTTATGGGCGGGAAGGTAAATACTATTTTTAACTTTTAAACAAGTGAAAGTTGCATAAAATCCCGTGAAATTATGAAGTTTAGTTTGAAGTGTAAGCTCATCTACTGCTAGATTATACCATTAGAGGATTTGGAGGACTTACGGCCTGTTTCACAATGTCTTAGGAAGTTCTAGTTAGTGTTACTTGCCAGACCGTTTATAAACATATTCTTTGTTTCAATTTTTCGTTTAATGGTTTGTGCTTATTTAAACATGCCCATAATTATTGTTTTGGTAATAAAAATAAAATAAAATATTTTTCATAAGATTCGTTCATTCATTCGTTCAACAGCAACACATATCGATAGAATAATATCGACACTTCCACGCACTAAATGTCAATTAGTGACAAGACAAACTCCCCCCGCCCCGCAAAAATTGGTTGATGATGTTTTCATACATTCGCTCTTGCGTTTCATATCCAGTGGTTTATTCATCCAAGAAAGTACATCATCAAAATATGTCTCTTGTCACGCTTTTAAGCTTATTGGCGAGTTTGTAAAATACTCTACAGTTTAGCTGTAAATATATATGAATAAAAAAATATGCGCCAGACAACACACCAATTGTCTGGTTTCGTGTTAGGAATTTTCTTCCTTGTGTTATGAAGTACCAGACGACGATTACGACGGGGGCGTCTCCTATAAATACTTAAATCCATATAACATCCATGACTAAGGTACAAATGTTCGTGTTCATGACACAAACATTTGCCCCTTGCGCGAGATTCAAACCCGCAACGGCCGGCGTAATAGTCAGGAGCGATAACCAATACACCAAACGCGTCGTCAAAAGGTGCAAAACTATTGGCAGCCCTGCTAAAGGCATGCGCACACGCACCTGGCTGATCCTAATTACTGATCTAACGGCGTTTAGGGCAGCCTTTAATTACAGATACCAGCACAATGCCAGGCGGTTACTTACAGGTACAGTTCACGAAGAAAAATATTACATAGTTTGTAGCCTTTCCAGTTTTTCATAATGTGGAAACCATGTCATTTACATAAGGAGGAGCGGCATGAAGATGAATTTGGGTTGGTAGAAGAAGCAAAAGATTTCATAATTATATGAATTACACATTTTTTGCATCATTCTAAGCCTGGGGTGATAGAAGAAACTAGCACAATAAACTAAAATCTAAACGACAAATAGTATGTGGTTGGTATTTATATAAGTAAATATCAAATCAGTTTGTTTACAGTTTAAAAAAAAAACTTATCAGCTAAACCTGAAAAATCATGCATGGCTTAGTGCATACTTTTCAAAAATATATACTATTAATAATCGTCGCTTGCGTCAGCCCTAGAACAAATCGCAACATTTTAGCTTCCTGTTTACTCCGCTGTATGACAGACGCTCAAACTTGTTCAGCTAGCCTGAAATAGGATAGGTTATTGAAGCTAACTGTACAAGCTTATGAAATAGCTAGCGAATTGACGGCCGGTATGCCGGAATCGGAAAATGTACGGCGAATAAATTCCACTGCAACAAAGTCTAGAGACACAGGTTTGTGTTATTTTTGAAGCGCAATAAGCAATGCGATTTTACGGACTTGGGTTTGCTTCCTTGTCAGATTTCGATTGAACATCGTTGGTTTGAAACATGGGGATGTGATGGTGACTGAAGAAATTATTAAACAAAAGACTAGACAATGGCTGTACAATGTGATTGATACTAGGACCTTATAAAAAGAAAATTGAAGGAAAAAAGTTAAGCGTACTCTTTCCAATATGTGATTAATAACCTCAAATTTTTATTGTTTTTTTTATCAGTTGTGTTTTTTAGATTTTCATCACCAATAATTCGATTTACATACACGATAGCTAATTTATATACACTATGTAGAGATAATGATTTTGTTTGTTTAAAAATAGGCAATTCTATTTATATATCTATACGCATTAGTCACTATCATTACATTAAACAGGTTATCAAAAGATTTACGCCAAACGCATGAAAAGGGCCGGGCGTTGTTAGGCTAACGGCCGTTAATGAGATCTAACGCGAGATCAGATTGAGTGGGATTTATTTACGGCGCAGGCGCAGTGCATTAGAGCACCTGTCTGTAGGGACGTCCCGACGATAGGTACTGGAGTGACGTGACACTAGTGAAGGCTTCTAGTGATGTGATGTGCCGTAATTAGGAATAGTACTTAATAGAAGATTGTCATTATTTATATATTATACCTCGAAAAGAAACGAAAACAGAGTAATCATTTCCTCTAGAAAAGAAAACGTGCTTTTATTTAATGGACAGAAACCGACTCGACTGCCTGACATCGAGCTTTTTCTTTTATTGTGACAAAAACTATTTATCGATACCGTACTCATCACATCACTGCCCGATAATCCTGACGTAACTGCGCGGTCGCAGGACCAGACGGCGCGTTGATGCATTAGCACAATCGGCTCAGCATTACTCTGATTTAGATTAAAACGAGCTAACTGTACTAACAGTCAGCGATAACATCAGTTAGCTGTAGTGAGGACGTGCGAACTTAAACGATGAGCTTGCAGTTTTTGAGAGTCGTATCGATAAGACGATCTTAGGCCCAGTTGCGTGATCGATAGTCAACTCAACTAGGTCGTTACCAGCGGTTGAATATTTTCGATAGTGCGCGTTTTGAAGAAAACATATCTTAGGCCCTTAGCTAATGTTTGTTAAAAGGGCATTGTGAAATGTCAGAATCTTTCTTTCGCGTTATCGATCTTGCAACTGGGCCATAATATTGACCGATTTTGTACGCCAAGCCAAATATTTTACAGCAAACACAATATAGTGTTTTGAGCTTGGGAACTGCACAGCGACAACGAGAAATAAAGAATTATACAACCTGGTAATTTTGTCATCAAAATAATTTAAAAGAATCTTTTAATTGTGGACCTTTATCACAAATGATTATGTGCTTAATGTCCTCCTACATAACTGACCTTAGGTGCAACCACTTAATTAGACAATATTTAACCATTGCAAAATAATTACAAGAGACAGCTACGAAATTAAGCACCTACTCGTAAGTCCAAAGCGAAGTAAGCGCGCGCGTGGGCTAAGTATCCAATAAATTCATAATTAGGATTTATCTATATGCTAAAATTTGAAATGCAAATAGGTACACGGCGTCCTTATGTGCACTGTGGGATTGTACGTTGGCTGGCTCTATCTGATGCATGCTTGTTTGAGTAACGAGCCGTCGTCCTTCGATTTAGCGTCAGAGTTGAACGTAACTCAAAAGTAGGTGTTGGTTATAAATTAAGGCTCGTCTTAAAAGGAAATAAAATAACATTGATCTACTATTAGTAGTAGGGTATGGAACTGACATCACGAATAAATTTCTTGCGCCAATAATTGACGCCACTTGGCACTAACGCATACAATACATAACGGTTTCAAATTCGAAATTCAAATTTAAAGGAACACATCACAATCTTGCCATAGCAACGTAAATACGTTGCGGCGACCATAAAATGATTATCTCTTTCCGATAGGAATATGAATTTTATGGTTGCGACACATTTTTGCTAATAACAACTCGCTGTCAAATAATAGAAAATTACAATATTATGTTCGTTATAAAAATATAAATGGACGACGCGTTTGGTGTAGTGGTTACTCCTCCTCACGCTC
Source organism: Pyrausta aurata (assembly GCA_963584085.1). Taxonomy (NCBI): domain Eukaryota; kingdom Metazoa; phylum Arthropoda; class Insecta; order Lepidoptera; family Crambidae; genus Pyrausta; species Pyrausta aurata. The sequence continues at coordinate 12,404,303 of OY757257.1, read as the reverse complement.
CTGACTATTACGCCGGCCGTCGCGGGTTCGAATCCCGCAAGGGGCAAATGTCTGTGTCATGAGCACGAACATTTGCACCTTTTTTTTCGCGAAGTAAATGCTTTATGCATGCCTTCTGTTATGTGGGAGACGCCCCCGTCATAATAGTTGTCTGGTACTTCGTAACACGAGAAAGAAAATTCCTTACCACGAAACTAGTCAATTGGTGTGTTGTCTGGCGCATATTCATATTCAAATCAGATTTTAAAAGCAATACGGTATAATTCGAATAATTTCCTCAAGACAATTTTCTTAATTCCTAGACAGGGAATTAAAATCTAATAGTAGCTACCTATTCCTTAGCACAGCCGAGGCCAGTCCTTGTTTAATGCCAAATAAGACTTCGATTACCTATGAATATTGAATCCTGCCTTGTAAGGTGGTACTAGCGGCTACTCCGATGGAAACATGGGGCCTAATGTCCGTAGAAGCCTCCTGGAGCTTTCCCGATGCGTCGGAACATGGCTCATCTCGGTTAGTATCGATTTGTAAACGTTTACGACGGATAACCTAGACTCTATTGAGAAGCTTTAGACGAGTCTAACAAACTTGTAGCAGTGAGGTGAGTGTCGTAAAATATTAAATACCTGTTGAATTGTAGAGGTGGGTTTTCGTAACAATCTCTACGTTATGTGCCGCACCTAGGGTTCTCAATTTTTTTTTCACGAAAAAAAGCAGTATTTTGCAAAATAAAACAGTAACATTATTTTTTTAACTTTTATAAACATGTCTTGTGTTTAGAACTCCTTGCACGAGTTAACAAATTGGTATTACTTTTGAAATATTCATAAGCCTCTTCACAGTTTAGGTTCAAATTAAAGTAAATAAGAAGCTCATTTTTAATCAAATGTAGTTGTGTACAGACGGACTTGTACTTTTGGCCCCGGATGTAGCGACCAGCTACCAGCGGACATAAAAACAGTATACTTACAGTGTACAACAGTGTACTTTTTATTTGTTCAGCAGTAAAAGTATAATTTAGCGAAAAACAGTATAATAATGTTAAAAACAGTATGGTTGGGAACCCTAGCTGCACCATTGGCCGATCACAGACTCTTAGGGCCTGTATCACCATCGACATATAAGCACTAACCAACAAATATTTTAAATATGGAACTTTAAATTTCGTATGGAGTATTGGACGGATAACGCTATTGAGAACTTTTTCAGACATTGTGAAACAGGCCGGTCTAATTAAATAACGTTCATAATCGTTTACTGAAAAAAATATCTATCCAATCACATTCAACTTTATGAAAGCTATACAGATTATTACCAGACGTGATTCTGTCAGTATTTCATCACACAGTTCCAACTTTTTACACAAGTAATAAATCTTAACGTACAATTTGTGGTTTTACACACCTATTGCTTTATTACCTGTTGTTTTCTCATAAATTAACATGACATAACTTGGTTTTGTTTCGTAACAGTTTTCACTTTCGTCAAATTCCGTGGGCAGATTTAGCGTATTTTTTCCACCTAATGGTCGAATTAAGGGTCTCAATTACATTTCGACAGCGCTCGTGAATTGAGTGGGACTTAAAAATAAGTCATAAATTTTAATGACTCGATCGAAGTTTGGTATGTGGTCGAATAAAAGGGTAAAGGTACGTCCGTAATGGGTACAGGACTTAAGGAACACATAAATTGGGTGTTACGATACGTTACGAGCGATGTTTTAGTGGTCCTTGGAATGTGAGGGTATATTTCAAATGTAACATGCAGCAATGGAGTGGAGCGATTCATTTTTTAGAAAATATAAACATCTCAATACAAGCTTCAGCAACTGATATATCAAATTGTTTTCGGCCAATTTAGCGTAAGACCTTTATGATATTTGGTGTTGATATCACGAATTCCGAAGTTCGAATCCCGCAGGGGCCAAATGTTTGATGAGCACGAACATTTGTACATTAGTCATGGATTTTTATATGTATTTAGTATTTATGAAAGACGCCTCGTCATTATCGTTGTTTGGTATTCGTAGCACAAGGAAGAAAATTCCTTAGTTCGAAACCAAGACAATTAGTGTGTTGTCTGGCGCATATTTATTTATTACATAACTATCAGAGCCTGTATCTTAAAATTTGGCTATCAGAGAGCACTATAATATGGAACTTATCAATATTCAACTATAGCACAGAAGCCTGGAGAAGTAGCAGCCGTCAGCCACATCCCGATCTTTAGTATTAGTCATGGAGTGACTGAAGAGCACATACCTTTGGTGTCGATGGGTGTGGGAGCAGCCAGGCTAGGGATCTCGGGTTGTGGCGGCTGAACCCTGGGCCCGGGCCAGGTGGTGGTGCCGCCGGCGCAGTACCGAGGTCTTGACGAGGGGCAGCCGTCAGCCACATCACGGAGTGTGGACGCGTCCGCTGAGTATTCTGAGGAGTGAACATAAGGTTGGAGTACTTCTAGAGGAACTTGGGAGGAATGTTCTTACAGCACTAGTTTCTGAAGAACTTGAGTTTAGAGGACCTTCGGAGAAGCTTTAGCCCCTGGTGGAAAAACCTCCATCATAGCACCCTTGTGCTTTAATCAAACTATATGGGTGCTTTTTGTAATCGGGTTGACATTTAGGTAAATGAATAAACTAGTGTAATGAATTTTTGCTGTTAGTAATTAACTGAATTAACCATATAATTCCTATTTGAATAAAAATAATTTACAATAGAACCAGCAATAGTTCGTTTTATCAAATGATTTACCAACATAAACTGAATTGTATCATATTTTGACCGACTTGTTAACAAGCTAATAAATAAGAAGTCCACAATAATTCAACAGTTCGTTCGTTTGTTGAATAGCAGTTCAAGTAAAACGTGCATCCTTTGTTAGGTCGTAAATAGCGCAAGAAAGAACCATTTAATATTTCGATTGCCAATTGAATGTTTATAGAGCAGCGCTGAGATATTTGACAGGTTCACGGCTGTGAGACCAGCGCTGGTTAGAAATACGAGCATTTTTATCTGCGTCGTGCTCTCCGAAGGCTTCGAGGGTAGTGTTGTACAAAATATCGATAGACAATTGGCTCAAAGGAGACATACTTTCATTTTTCAAATAAGGAGAATCTACATTCAAAGATTTAAAAAAATCCAAATGCAAATTTTGAGAATCAAACTGTCACTAGTGAAATGACAATGTATTGTAAAGTTAATAGATTTGCATTACCACATGCCGCAGCCGTACCAAATTATAAACTATTGACGTCGAACCAGTTTTGTCAATATTTCGACATCAGTATCGATCAAACTATCGATAGTAGGTCGGACATCACTACCGAGACCCATAGCCTTTGCCAGTTATTTATTACCGATTCTAAGGTCAGTCCGCGTCAGTAATGAATGGATGAATAATACGCTTAATACAACTCTTGACATTGTTGGTTATACACGTCGCTGTTGTAGATTAACACATTCAGTGCCAGTGATAAATAGACATCACTATGATAAAGATTGGCCACTAAACGGAAGGTCTAAATATGTCTTATATTTTAATAACCAGAACTTACCAACTTAAAAGATTTCTGATTTACATTAAGGTAAATTACATTAGTTTTTCAAATTATAGGGCTACTGTATTCCATATGCCTTCTGTCAGAAATATCAGACAACACATTTTCCAGCGCATATGCTTATTTGTATACTTATTTTAAAACAGCTTACACATTGTGACCAAGGGACTTCTGGAGTGAATTATCTCGTATTAAGAATAAGTTGATTCGTTTTAGTTTCAATATACTCACTTCTGGTGGTAGATGACTGTAGCAGGCTGCCGGTTTGACCTCCAGGGAAGGTGGCGTTTCTCTTGTGACGACCCTGCAACAATAAACAATAACATTGAATCCAAATGAATTAACTTAAGCAGGTTCTGAGAATGAAATTACGCGAAGCTGAAATTGTGATGGCCTCTATTTCTCGTCCCATTGCCATAAATGTCATTAAATAAACAGGAATAAGTAATTTCCACGTGATTCAACACAATACTTTCACCATTTGCTTACCTATATTTTTTTCCTACGATTCTGCTAACCGACAATAATGATCGTCACACTGATACCATGAATTCTCAATCTCTAAGCAATAAAGTTTTTCCGCAAAACTATAAAGAGAAAAACACAACAACTTGTTTGTGTCAGCTGATATGGCGTCAGTGCAGCGTCTTGTCTAGTGTAATTAGCGTTTTTGCTGGTTTTTCTCAACCAAATACATCTCTATCGAGATTGAACTGTCAGGGCTAATACGTAACTGGATCGCTTTTGAATTGCAACTATTAAGGGCGTTGTGTATATTAGTATGATGTTAGTCAGCGTTTTTTATGATCACCTCACGGTAAGTGATAATGGTGGACGAAATAATTTTTACTTTTCTTCCAGGTCATTACGTTAATTAAGGGACACTTCATTCATTTCCTAGCCGGACGCATCCGAAATGTGGATCCAAAAAGGTTGGTGCTTACTATCATTTAAAACTTTACAAAACTCCGTAAAAACAATCAGCTCGGACACTCCAAGTGGGTTTGCCACGCTTCCACTGTTCAAGCAACACACGGATAGCAATCGAGTTGCCATTACTCGCTATTTACTTAATAAACACCCCTGGTCTTTCCCTGGGCCCTGTCGAGTTGCATACCGATGTGAAAACTCGGTTAGAAATTGTCGGGCCTCGCTTAATTGTGCGAAAGCTCGTCGGCCTCCGATATGGCCGATCAGGACCCACGATAATTGTCGTTCACGGAAAATTGCTGTCACTCACAATTGCATCTTACTTCCGAAGTACCCTGATGGTTGTTCGAAAGTTGTTGACCAAGGGAACATAGCTAAACGCTAACTGCAGGATTCCAAGGCAAGGCATTTGTAACAACCAAGCTTTTGAAAGCTACATCATATGAGTTAAACTCGAACTCATGCACATTATCGGCAGCTAATTAAGAAATCGATACAACAGCAGCGGGCTATAAAACTAATTGCTCCGATGTGAAACAATAATAAAACTGCGCCGGCGCCGCGTCCCGTTACAGGTGTCTTACTCCGGAACAACATGACCGTATTTTCGAACTTAGCCGTCTCTGTTACCCAAGTCAGCGTGACTTTGCAAGTGAAAGAGATGGCTTTATATAAAACTATACAGAGTTAGTAAGTTACTATCACTCTCTCCGATCATGACCTTGCAAGTGAAAAGGATGTAGCCCAAAATGAGGGTAGTCTTACAGAGTAGGGTACTTGTATTAAGATGGGCCGATTGCGCGCCGACAGCGAGTTCGCTGAACTGACGTATTGTCCGATGTTATAGATACGGGCCTCTTTGTTAATAATACCACTGATACCTTGCCATAATTTAACCTGTTGTTTATTTTAGCGGGTCGTAAAAAAAATTTTGCCGATATGAAACCTGTATGGTCACGCAGATAAATATAACTTTAAGGATTTAGGTGCAGTTACGATCTTGAATTTGAGACCCAGATAAATAAATAAATAGGCGCCAGACACCTATTGTCTGGTTTCGTGGTAAGGAAGATTGCACATCGCGTCACGACATCTATGATAGGTCCACACCTACAATAAACGAGTTTAATGTTTACCATTTGTTACCAGCAAGACCATATACTATATAATTATCATCAAATTTAAGAAAAAAACTCAAAATTAGGAAAATAGTGTGTGTTGCCATCAAATAAGCGTTCCCCTGGTTTTGGATAGCACCATCAGTGCGGACACAAGGCTCAAGATATAGTGTTTCTTTAGCAATTATAAAGGATTGATGACACGCAGTAATTTTATTAGGACTCATAATTATAGGGCTTACAGACAAGGGTTGCCTAGAGAGGACACGCCTTAGATAGGCGATTAAAGTGAATGAAAAGCTTGGTCATCATCACTACACCATGATGGACCAGACGGCCAGATGGTTAAGAATAAATACATATACCTCTTCTCTATTCGACGTATTTTTAATATAATCCGATGTAAATAAGCAAGCTATAAATAAATCAGCTGCTTTGTATGGGATTTAGGATCATTATAATATGTAATACTGTTTGTAATTCAATAAAATAAATGTAAGTATTATACAGTGTAATTTACGCCTAGCTTTGTATTGCGATTGTGATTTAAGTTGTATTGGAATAGAGTTTACGTTAGCACAAAGATTATTCCTAATTGTATGAATGCATTGATTGTTTTTATCGCATTGTCGCATGGCCAAATTCATACATTTCCATTAGAATGTTGAGCGAAACATTTAAATCAGCCTTTATTATAATTTCTTAAACTCTACAGTCTATACATTAAAAGGTAAAATATTTACTGCCGAAAGAATTACTTATCTATTCTTAATATTTTTCTATTCGATAGAGATCGTAGGTACCTAAAATCGAATAATGTTTTTCAAATCAAATCAAATCAAATCAATCATTTATTTGCTTAGAATACAGTATACAAAAGTTTGATCTTTTTTCCTGAAGTTGACATAATAACGTTCTTTTCTCGTCACTTTTTCAGCACTTTTTCTTGCTAATCATTTTTTTATCGTGACATTTATATAGACAGTGCCATGTCCACATTAGTCATCGCATTATCTGTGCATCTGTATCATTGATACTGGTCCGACGGGGTCAGCGACCTTGCCCGGTCACGAACTTAACGCAAATGTTTTGGAACTGGACACGCGTGTCGGGTCTAATGTTTGGACCACGTACGAATTTGATTGAATGCCTTAAGAAATTATTACGCCCTGGAGGCGTACAGTATGTTACATTTGTATACAAAGATAGAGCCTTTACCTATACATATAGGGAAAAAATACTTAACACGGTCATGAATTTCAAGAACGATTACCCAAGTGCATAATCAAATGGACTGAACAGGCTTTCATTAAAACATGCCGAACACCCGGGATAAAGTTTTTTATGTCACAAAAAATAAGTGAAAAAAGTCAAAAGTAAAGTTAGCCTGTAAGCATCCCACTGCTGGGCAAAGGCCTTACCTCAAATATGAGGTAGTATGAGCCAAAAAACCAAAAATAAATAAACCAAAATTGCTTTATCCGTTTGAATACCACAGACAAATACACAGATACATCCCTCTCTTATTGCGTCGGGGGTAAAAAAAGTTGTGTCCAAAAATGCATAGATACAGGAAGTAAGTCATGTCCACGACAATTATTAACACTTTACACGGTGTCACCTCTGTTTTCATTGTGTTGCTAGAACTAATACCAATTAAGTGCGATTGCCTCTTAAGGATGTCCCTCGATTGTCACCTTATATAACTCACTTATAAATAAATCCTTTACTGCACAGCAAAAATAAGGCTGTACTAAGTTGAGGTATAGGTATATGAGGACACCTCATATTGCGAGAAAATTATACAGACTAGGAATCGAACAAGGATAAAAAGTTGCTTTATAATAGATACATTGCACTTTATGTATAAACATACAAGTGCAATGTATCTATTAAGTCTGTTAATGACAAATCACTATACTCGTTAAAACAAAAATATAAAAAAATGTCTTTCTTGATGATTTAATTAACCGATTGTTAAATATTTGTAAAAATATTTCTTTCCTATGTTGAGCGAGAAATCTTGCAACATTGATGAGGTGACGCAGCCTACGCATGAAAAAGCACTAGCAAATTCTATAGGCTTTTCAATGTCTTGATCAATTTATTATTATCAAAGCAAGTTTAGTTACACCTTTAAAAAAATCTAACTAATATAACTGTTGTATAAATGTTCTCCTTGCTTTTGCCTCACTTCCTACTACTTTCCTAACTTCAATCACGTCTCTATAGTACATCCCTATATGAGAGCACTTCCTCAATATTAATTGCCGCAGTATTTCTTCTCGCAGCCGTGTTTGGCGTTCATCAGCGGGCGGAATGCCATGCCCAATGCTTTTCCACGTACGGACGGACGGACGGCAAAAAAATCTAACACTAATTGTGCACCGGTTTGAAGACAGCAGTGCGCATGGTATAAGTTAAAAACTATTTTGATTAAGAGTTATGAAGGGGGGTGATGAGTGCTCAGGCACTTGGAGGAATGTGATGATAATTGTTAGAACTACATTGCAATAAGATACAAGTTTAAGCAATCTGACAAATTAAAATCGACCAAACCAGGCTCTATTTGATCATAAGTTAACTATTTATAAAATGAATAATGATGCTAAAACAAATTAAGTACATGTTAAATAATAGCCACGTAAACAATCCAACGTGTATAAGTATGTACTTGTGTACTCTAAAACGATCTCTCGCACTAAATTCTATTAATAGACTCAAAGCGCGACAAACTTAACAGTTATAAAACAATACATCAGCGCGTAGCTCTATGAAGCGACTAGAAATGATATGAGCATAGGTACCCAAAAATCTAAGTAACGTATTTTACAAACAACATTAGTGTTTTATTTTTATGTAGGCATGCGGGATACATAATTGTTGTAAATACATGATAAATAGCTAATTTGATCACCTTGTAGTGAGAGATGGATACATAAAAAGGAAAGGATTTCTTTCTTCAAGATAATCTTGAGAAAGAAGTATTTTTTACCAGACAACCTAAAATACACGCCTAAATTAGGCACACAACCACCATTCATTTCAGCTTATATGCAGACGTGTCTGGTTTCATGCGCGGGCGCAGTGAGTGACTCACGCGCCGATAAGGGCATCGAGTTCAGGATCACTGGATCCAGGTCAAGATTTTTGGCAATGTGAATCACGGTGCAGATTTATTACTGCAGAAGAAAGAGTAACGAGATATGTTCTTGATTCAAGTTCGAGATAATCTTTTCACTTGAAGAGTGTTTTTGATTGAGCTCGATTGAACGAAACATTATTGGTTGGTGGCTTTCTTTTTTAATTGGAAACCAATCGTAATAATTCTATGAATGTGCATGCTGAATTGTGATGAATATGGTTCTGGAAAATAAATAAATTGTTTTCTCAGCAAATAAATGTTTGATTTTGATTTTGTGGTAAAGTGTTTGCACACTCATTATTTTGTGGTACCTACTACCACAAAATCAAAATCAAACATTTATTTGATGAGCTACAAAATTAAACATTTTATTTGTAGCTCACGTACATTATAATATTGACTTAGCAGTAAAGCTCAAAAATTATATGAAAATCCGGAACAAACAAATTAAGCCAAATATCATGGGCTTCTGCCAGTTCTATACCTTTGTAAGGTCTGCATAGGTTTTTCAAGAGCATCTCACCTCGCTGTCAGTCATCGTGTAACAGCACCAGACGGCTGCATTAATAGACCCCCCTCCCCCCCCACTTGTGGTGGGCACGTGGTGTTACATAACAAAGGTTCAATGCCCAAGTAGGTAGCATAAGCCTTTGTAATCAAGATTATTGAGAAGTTAAGTAGTTAAATGGAGCGTATATTCTATAACACACAAAAATTAACAAAAATTGTCAGTTCAGTTTTTTTAATAAAATTAATATTCCTATTTTTTATCAGTATCGTATTTTTTTCCTTCAGCCACATTACAGAACATTAATTATGTCAGTTCGTCTCTACCTATTACAAAATTATACCAATAATATATTCATAATCATTCATGAATGCTTACTCATTATATATGTAATATGTAATGTAATGTAATGTAATGTAATTTTTATTTATTTCTCACCACAAAGTAATTTACAATACATTAATATATGCGTACATTAATATATATATGCGTTGAGTATGAGTTTCTTTTCCAATACTAGAGTTTTAAAGCATAAAGTAAACTCTATCTTTTGAAGAAATTATCCATATTCGACTATTTTCGTACGAGATTTTTCTTTAATTGAAAAAACCGAAACCAGTAACCATCCCAATTAGAGGATTCCAAGAAACGATGTCAATGTCTCAAACTGAGCCACCAGTCAATCAGTGGCTATCAGACGGCATTAACCGATGATGACCAGTTGTCGAATTGGGTTGATCTTGTTGAGCATTGGGGTCAATTAACGCCGGACTTTACGGGTTAAGGTTAAGCCGGAATTGGGATACGTCATAACATAACGTACTGGTTTGATTCGATGTATGAATTATGTGTAGGATAGTTTCTTTGAAGAGATGAGTCATAGAGATGACTGAAAAGAATTACATCATCGATAACGGATTTGACATGAAGATCCCAATATTGACACGATCAGTAAACTAATAATTACTTGGCTTGTCATTGCGTACAATTAAAACAAACTACTAAAAAACTCATCAGTAATTTTCAATTCAATATGGGTTTATTTTTTATTTCATTACTTACACCATACAGGTGTGAAGATGACTTCAACTCTATTTCAAGTTTTTATTTTTATTTTATTTTATCAAGTCAACTTTTCATTTGAAGTTCTTGAGAAATAAAGATTTTACTTAAAAAGAAGCACGCGTTCAATTTATTACCAATTTATTAGCGTAAATATTACAAGTATTGAACGTGTACAGAAACCGCAGGCAATTGTAATCCAAAGCCGCCTGGCTAGTTTAAGACCATTGAGGAGGTACAGGGTTTTCTGTTTTGAGGTAGAAGAGCGTTTCTATTCTATTATGTTTGTAGACAGGACAGCAAATCTATACGCGATATTGAGATGGGTAAGTTATGGTTTGTATGTATTTTATTAGCAACCAATGGCCTGATAAGATAGAGCTATATCACTGACAATTTAAAAATAAAATGGTGGTCACATACAGCAATTCTTAATTTAAGATACTCGTATCTATACTAACACGCGCAGTCTCGGGGGACTGCTAGTCTATGAATATATTTAAAGTTGTTAGATACTAAACCATTATTTGTATACATTTGTTTTCAAGTTATGTTGTAGACTCAAAGATTGGAAGACAGTAATTTATCGTATTCAGCTTGAAACGGTGCCAGCGGTCTTTTAATTTGAATTTAGATAATTCAAGACCTTTGATATCAGAAGTCTCGACCTTATACCTAATACTTAAGAGGAAATTTGATTTTTGTAACCAGAATTGACAGGTATGATTGTTAGCTTTATTATTCATAGATGCTGTAAGAATTATATTTAAACAAATTATGTGTACCAACACGAACAAGATGACAGTTACAGCAATTTTCATAATCACGTTATGAATATTTTAATACTGAATCGAAGTGTGTACATGATTGCGCTATGCTTGGACCAAGACCAATCTTGGTGCTATTATGATGATAATAAATATTTGCATTAAAATATTTTATACAGTCACTATGCATTGCGATGATTACTTCCTATGATTTAGGAGCAAATGTTTTTTTTTCATTAACTTGGAGTGACACACGGATAGATGGGCCCAGATTGTCACGGGATAGGATAGATACCATGATATGCTATCGCCGCAGAGGCGGACCCAAAAAGAGATGGTGTGACGATTTGATAAATTTTTCGCGAGATCGGGAGTCGCTGCGGATAAAGATAGGTGGAGAAGTTTGAGGAAGGCCTTTGCCCAGCAGTGGGATAAGCGGCGCGCGCGCACGCAATCTCGGAATTTCGGTATCTATCTTTTGAATACTAACTGTAACTTTTTATCTTAGAAATAGGTATGTCCGCCTGCAGCATACATAATCGATTATCTCACACCGATGACGTAATTATGATTGCAGGTCCCACACATGCCTTCCTGAAGCTGGTCCTTCGAGCTGGACGTTATAGGAAGTGCCCGATTACTGATTAACACATTCCGCTATTTCTCAAATTGCCCGGTCGCCGCACGCGCTGCTTTCGCCAAAGGAAGCGAAATAGGGTTGCCAAGTCATAAAAAGACGTGCTGAAATATTGGCCTTCGCGTTTTTACGTAAATAGAGTAGGGAAATGTGAATGTAGTTAATTATATAAATCGATTAAATTATTAGAATGTTTAAATGTTATTCATGAAACTGGTAAAGTTCCAACTTATTCAAGTACCTACGTCACAATTGAAAAACGAACTTATCATAGGACTAGCGGCCGCCCGCGACTTCGTCTGCGCGTTTTGGTTTACTTCGATCCCATAGGTCGTACGTAGCGTACTGTTTTATAGCCTGCAGTCATTGAACTACCTTTGACACCTTGCCCGATTAATATTATGAAAGCCATCTAACACACACTCATGATTCTAATCGGACCAGTAGGCATATCCTAGATTAGTGCGTGCAAAGTTGAAACTAACAAAAATCTCTTTAACTTTATAATATTAAAATAGAAGTAAAGATAAAATGTTGCTATATTTCATGAGCACATAGCACTGATCATGTAATCTTTTTTAGATACGGGACATCCATACATTGGCCGATGGCAAAAAATAGTTGTCATCAGTTTCAAAACGTTGTTCCTCGACGGAAAATAAAAGATTTCTTGTCAAACGGAGTGAGCTAACTTGAGTGATGTCCATACCGTCTCGTTGAATCAATCTTTCAGTGTTGTTCAATAATTTTAATCGATATTTTCGTTATCGATATCAACCACTCGATTATAGAAATCGATAGTGACTAATCGATATTATTTAATCGATACTTGCCAGCCTAACCTCACATTGAGTAGTGTCAAAAATTGCTCTAGTGGATTATTTCGATTTCTATAGTTTTCTATACGTCAATGTTTGTTGACAGTTTTTATGCCCAGCCAGCAAAATTTATTTCAACTGTCACATAAATGAACGAAAATGCGATATGAACCTCGTTTGAGAATGTTTGTTTTTATATGACACTCTGACATGACATCTGCTTAAATGACATAATATCAAATAAATTTCTGATTTTTACAATTTGTTCCTATAAGAAGATTAAAAGAACGAAAAGCTAATTACAATAAAAGGAAAATATGCTTTAAAGAAGGCGCGGAGAGGAGAATATCAAAAAAACTGAGAGGTATGGTGTGATCTGGTGTCGGAGACCAAGACTCACTTTGAGTCGTGTGTAGGATGTTTCGCAACAAACTCTAAGAATTGATATTATCAGGATTATAGGTTGAGTCATTTACTACCTATCTATCGTGGATCGTGAATGTTGTCTAATAATACTAATGTATTTTCGTACGGGGGTCTACTCTCCATCTTCTACCCCGGGATGTACTCTCTAAGTTGTACCTAAATGATGTTTATTTATAAATAAGATAGCGCTAACATAGAATTAACTTATTTTGTCATTGTTTTCAGGTACAAAGAGTGATAGGTTGGAGTATCTGGTTCTGGTACTTGGGAAACTTGGGCGACGCACTACATACACAGGCCTTAGCGTCTGCGTAACTGAGAGAATTATATTATAGTGTGCATTGGGGTGCGTTAAGAATTATTAACAAAATAAAAGCTTTAGACCAACGGCAGTTTTATTTGGGCATGACATCGATAGTATTATATTTTGTAATTATATGATAACTGTAAGCAGGCAAGTATCGATTAAATAATATCGATTAGTCTCTATCGATTTCTATAATCGAGTGGTTAATATCGATAACGAAAATATCGATTAAAATTATTGAACAACACTGAAAGATTGATTCAACGAGACGGTATGAACATCACTAAAGTTAGCTCACTCCGTTTGACAAGAAATCTTTTATTTTCCGTCGAGGAACAACGTTTTGAAACTGATGACAACTGTTTTTTGCCTTCGGCCAATGTATGGATGTCCCGTATCTAAAAAAGATTACATGATCAGTGATACTTGCCTGCCTACAGTTATCATATAATTACAAAACATAATACTATCGATGTCATGCCCAAATAAAACTGCCGTTGGTCTAAAGCTTTTATTTTGGTAATAATTCTTAACGCACCCCAACGCACACACTATAAATATAATTCTCTCAGTTACGCAAACGCTTATGTGTATGTAGTGCGTCGCCCAAGTTTCCCAAGTATCAGAACCAGATCCTCCAACCTTTTACTCTTTGTAGCTGAAAACAATGACAAAATAAGTTAATTCTATGTTAGCGCTATCTTATTTATAGATAAACATCATTTAGGAACAACTTAGAGAGTACATCCCGGGGTAAAAGATGGAGAGTAGACCCCCGTATGAAAATACATAAGTATTGTATTAGACATCATCCACGATCCACGACACGATAGATAGGTAGTTAATGACTCGACCTATAATCCTGATAATATCAATTCTTAGAGTTTGTTGTGAAACATCCTACACACGACTCAAAGTGAGTCTTGGTCTCCGACACCAGATCACACCATACCTCTCAGTTTTTTGATATTCTCTTCTCGGCGCCTTCTTTAAAGCATATTTTCCTTTTATTGTAATTAGCTTTTCGTTCTTTTAATCTTTTAATAGGAACAAATTGTGAAAATCAGAAATTTATTTGATTTATCTAAAATGTCATCTAAGAAGATGTCATGTCAGAGTGTCATTAAAAACATAACATTCTCAAACGAGGTTCTTACCGCATTTTCGTTCAATAAATTCGTTCATATAAGTGATAGTTGATATAAATTTTGCTGGCTGGGCATAAAAACTGTCAAAAAACATTGACGTATAGAAAACTATAGAAATCGAAATAATCCACTAGAGCAATTTTTGACACAACTCAAAGTGAGGTTAGGCTGGCACATAGTTCGGCCTTTAATCTGGTGAAAGTTACAAAGAGGTTTTATCTCTGTACAACGAAATTGAAATACTGCACCTATCGTCAATTACTTTTCTTTCGGGTGCAAGAATTCATCAGATTTACCAGGCCACTTTGAAGCATATCACAGTTGCCCTACCTATCTTATGAGTTACACTCGAGCTTTATCATTTCTAGTAAGTAATCACCATGTACAACCTTTTTTCTCTTGGTAATCGTCACAAAGAAAGTTTATAAATGTGACGGAAAACCCATAGAGAAGTATTGACTACTCAAATGTCAAAACCAGGCGCGTAAACAAATTGTCAATTTTGTAAAAATAAACAAAATAGTGATGTCCTGCTTATAGCACGAATTTTTTTGATATCGATATCCGGACTGCTTTGCAAAAACATTTTAGTTGATAATTTTCCTTGGTTTTGTCTTTGTGTTGACCTATTGTCGTAAAAGTATTCACTACTGAAACAAAACTAATGTAATCTTCTATTTGTAATCAATAAAATCGGCTAGACAAGTTAAAAAATATATATATTTACTTAAATTGTGTTTTAAGTTGCTCTTACATATCACACTTCACAAATTACCTTAAAACATAAAATAATTAAATTTGCCTTTTGCTAAATAACTTTTTTATAAAGAAAATTATTCATACTCGAAAAAGCAGCAAATTGTAAACATTAATCAAGTAAGTGCATTTAGTTAAATCCTAGCTATTCCGCTACATTTTTAAATTGAATGATCTGAAACAAAAATTACGCATTATTATTCATTTCATCTCAATAAAACATTAAAACAGGGATATACTTCAAATCTAAGCCTCCTTCTCAGCCTCGGGTAAGATGACCCTCAGATCAAGATATCGATATCGATAAACAAAACATTACGCATCACCGCACTATTTTATAGTATAAAATAAATAAGTTTTTAAACATTTAACTTGATGCTATTTGGTATAAGAAACGCTGCTACTATAAATTCAGTTTAAATAAACTACTTACCGAACTTCATTTCATCGTTGAAAACCCGTGACTAAATAATGATTTGTAAAATCTTTTCGTTTGACCTCATCCATCACACATATCTCACATTGAATTAAGCTATTTATTATTATCAAACACAAATACAGATTTGCACAGTAATTACAAGAATATTATTGTGAGACTATTTTTCATTAAATTTAATGGAAAACACCATTGAAAACACAAATAATATCCAAGTGTACCGCACTGACGTTTTGTGACTTTGAATTTGACAACTGAGTGAGAGGGACAGTAGTGGATGTGAGTGAGATGAAAGTAAGTAAAATCAAAAGCACCGAGAAGTATTGATATAAATCATCCCCAAAATAACTTTCTTCCCCTTTTTAACCCCGTTACAAGATAAATTTCAATAAAATTTGATACACAACTTTCTTTGATTTTTTTATACAATGATTATGCAAAATTTAAATTAGATCGGACCAAGGAATCACGTTGTCCCATACAAACTTTGCACCCCTTTTTCAACCCCTTAGGGGTGAAATTTTTAAAAATCCGTTCTTATCGGATCCCTTCGTCATACAAAGAACACACCTTCCAAGTTTCAGGTCTCTACCATCAGCGGTTTAGGCTGTGCGTTGATCCGTCAGTCAGTCATTCAGGACAAAGCCTTTTATATGTATAGATAATAGAATTCTACTTTTTAGCGGATATCGTCGCAGGTGGATTGGTACTATATTTAATATGCATTACAATATGGTCGATCATGCCACTTACTAGATTGTGGAAGTCTGAAAAATAACTTTTATGTTTTTCTAAGTTATGAATTAACTAAGATTTTAGTCAATAAAACAACACTTTTACGGATTGATTTCGCGAACGTTTATTTTATTTAACGTCATCAAAACGTCAGGCATTAAATAAAACAAACATTCGCGAAATCAATCAGTAAAAGTGTTGTTTTTTTGAGTTATGAGTATTCGCGTAAACTTCAGAACAAAATATAAGATTTTTAGGTTGAAAAAACCAGTCTGTGCAAAATAATGATGAAATAGATAGTTCAAATTCATACGCAACATTCATGTTTATTCAATCGTTTGCTGGCAACCCTGCGCGTGCGTCTCATTACAGTCAGTCGGCGTTCGTTTAGAAATGTAAACACAGTGTTTGGGGCTCCTTTTCCTCGAGACGTTAATGCCACTAATATACGGAAGGCATTCGCTGGGAGTGGCAGGAAAGCTGGCCCTAATTCGCGGAATGTGGGGACCATAGAGAAAGAAAAAATCTTCGCTTTAAAAAGAGCGTGCTACTTAGTGAAATTCTATAGGATTTGACAGCGAAAGACCTTATGACAGCGAGACCGTTTTCTAAGAAATAATGGATTTAGTGGATACGTCAAGTTTCCGTCGTTGGAATTTTTGAAAAATTATGAATGGATATAATTATAATTTAAGTTTTGTATAACAATTTCAGATGAAATGACTTGTGCTTTCAGCAACTGTGAAGTGCGCCGAGGATACAATCCCGAAAATCATACTTTCCACCAGTAAATATGAATCATTGATAATAAATTGAAATCCAAATTTTATAAAATTTGTGAGTGAAATCGACTCCGATGCCAAATTGTACAGTAAATTTAGGACTTCCTTTGTGATTTGCAGCCATATATCAAAGTTTCCAATAGATTAATTCAGGTATTTTCAGTAAAATAAGAAACCGTTTCTTTACACTAGGGCTTGACTAAATGATGACGTCATCAGTATCGATAAATTTTTTGACTGATTTTTTTAGGTAACCGTAATTCTTGCACAGCTTCTTCTCAGCACTGGCCCACACAACTGGCCCGAAGCTGTGCTGTGGTAAGGTCTATGTTGGAACGTGTATAAGTGTTTCTAGAATGTCTTCATACATAAATAAATAAATATGTAATTTAACAAAAATGAGGTTGTCTTGTTTATCAAATAGAAAGTATTATGTAATTAAAAGTGCATTAATTTAATTATTTTTGTTTCAATTTACATGATTTATCGTAACCTCGTCAATAAAACTTGGACCACCATATGATACACATCACTATTGAACGCACACATGTAAAGTAACTTTTTGGTTACGCGGAAAATCCGCGTTTGTCATTCTATACTATACTACATTCTATGGTGGGGACACTGGACATACTCAAACGGGGATATTGCAGGCATATTGTGGACTGAGTATAAGCAGATGCAGTATATTCGGGAGTTTACGAGATACATCTACAATAACATTGCATAATATTAGTCTTGGGTATGCAACCAAAAATGATGTATGTTTTTGTATTATGTTATGTATTGTATGATGTACATGGATGGATGTATGCTAATGTAAGCTGACATACTTTGGCTTACCCAGCAAAAAAATACTCGACAGGAATGAAAGAAACCTTTTGATAGACAAAAATATAAGGGCGAAGCATTGATCAGCAATTTTACTTTAATTTGCAGATAAATATGTAAGACACATATCGTCACAGTGGTAAACAGATATTATAACAGTTTATTTTAATTGCAGAAGCAGATCATGTACACAACATAATTACTTAATCGTTCGGAATCTTCTACCCGTCATCTTCGCCTTTCGTACCCCCTACGTAACTAGTTCTGACCATAAAATTGCCATATAATATGCATTACCATAATTGATGGAAATTAAATACACAATGGTGGTATTCCGCAAATTGGTCTGTCAACTTTTTGGTTCAAGATGATTGAGTGCTCCAGTTTCTGAATGTCAGTGAGTAATTGTTTTGCGTTAAGCACCGCGACCGTGGCTCTTATTATCTCAGTACTTTATGTAATACTGTTAAAGAACATATAAAACAGCCAGTCACATACCTTAAAAATAGCGAGTCTTGGATGAAAGAAGATCTATGGAAGGAACATTTATCATCAGGCTCAAAGACACAAGATAGAGTAAAAATAACGCTTACAAATTTACCCATACATTTTTTTTTTACTTTTCAGTCCAACAAGAGTACAATGTCGCATGATCAACATCACATACCTACTAAGCAAATTCAAATGTTTGTTCGTTGCGAGTGTCAGCTTTCTGTGACCCGGACTCCAAATTCTGGAGGCCCCCCCTAATCCAAAAATGTGTAGGCTGATCAACACTGGCTATATGTGTAGTCCTCTTAAGTACGATCTTCGTTAATGAAGCAGTCGATACTTAAAGTTGAAACTCCTTCGTTATTAACGCTAATTAACCTCGACCTTCAGAAACAGATCTTCAATTACTACCTGTTAAGTATTCTGGTTCCGTAAGAGCGAAATTTGTCATTTTTAATTGATACTTGATTATGTTTTGATGAGTTACTTAAAATGTTATTTGCACTCTAATTAACGTACTAGGGGCATATTGGAATCTTGCTTGAATCCGTTCAAGTTCAAGGCAGTTCAATAGCCACTCAGCTGAGTCACCAAAAAGGTATTGCGAACTTAAGAAAAACTAGAAACTCTTTCTCACTTACTCATAATTAAGTCATGGAAATTGGTCGGAATTATGAAATCGCAAAAAAAGCTAATGCATCAAAACATCGTAATATTCACCCACCCTGATTGCCTAATCAAGAAATATAAATTTAAGTAATATATAGAAAGATATCGATAGATATCTTATTATCAGTTTCAAGAGTCAAGCAAATGTAATGTACTCATAGTCTTCTTAACTATATTATGTTCACTGATTGATAGTCTTTCTTAAAACCTTATACAACAAGGCCTTAATTTTAATGGCTGACGGTACACATCTTCAAATTTTAATACACCAAATTCCTTACCTTACTCCTAGGGTAAACGCTTAGAACATCGGCCCACCACCTCGCCTCCTCTCTGCTGGTGCCCTTGACGAAGGTCACCCTCTCCGGAGCCGTGATTGCCAGGCTATGGGCATGACCTGTGACGCCGTCCGCCTCACTCACTTCCAGGACTGTCGTCATGTCGATGCTGGCTTGGGGCACTGTGTCTGGCTGTGGAAGAGAGAGAGAGATTGGTAAGACATTGGGAGTTCATAATGTGATGTGAGTACGCGTGTTCGTGTGAAGACGAGGTCGATGAACACTAAAGATTCTTATTTATTGTATGTAATTGAGATGAGGTTACAACAAAACTCATTGAAGAACATGAATTTTGATGTGCAGGCGACAAACTTTTCAATTTAATATAGAAACTGTACTGGACCTAGCCACTATATTGTATAGTTTGTTTCTAGTCAAGCCAAGACGAGTTGAGGTTCTATTTAATTTTCTGCTCCGTTGAAACATTCTCAGTAAATGCGGAAATAGCCTCCGACAAGTTAAATCGCCGTTTTTGCGCTAACATTTATAAATAGTCTACTAAATAGGGAATTCCTGATAAATATGGGTGTTAATAGGCTAGCTCCTGGTCAGCCAGCCCCCCGGCGTTCTGACGGATAGCCTAGCCCCGCTAAGTTTCTCAACGTCGCCGTAGAGAGCGCTAGCGTCGCGGCTGCGTAGACGCAGGCTCTACGTCAAACTGACGGTAGCAATTATTTAACTGGTCATTAACGCTTAAACAGTTTAAATGCATAATGATGGAATTTTTCAGAGAGGGTACTAGCCTTTTATAAGATGCTGTATTTAATGGGTAGTCATGTGTTATTGATGATCTACGGAGAGTAGTAAATAATACGAAACGGTAAATAAAGGTAGTAGATTTAAAATCAATAGGCGTGGTTTGACATAATTGGCATGCATTTTATTTATCACTCTTATTGCCTAGTAAATTATAATTGAAACTATTTTCCCATGCTTTTGCAGGCTAATGAAGGCTTTTTTCGATTGATGTCGATTATAGTTTTATTATTACAATAAACAAACCGCACAGAATAAATTTCATAGGCTGAAACTTATTGGTACTCATATTTTATTACAAGTACATTTACATTAATGTGGATATTAGCAGTCAGTGAGAACAGGTGATAAGGTAAATGTTCGGAGAGGAATAAAAATTGTATTCTGTTCAAATCCCATTCCTTGGAAATCTTTTGACGTCATTACTGCTGATGGTGACTAAGAACTATAGATTTTACCTTGAAGAGTACTCATTTATTTTATTGCTATTTTTATGAGTTGCTTTTTTTCGGTCTTATTTATCTGGTTAAATACTTCATGGATCCATAGGATTCCGACGGCCCCTTAAAAAAAAGACAAAAGAATGTTGATAAACACATCATCCATACCACGACAACCTAACTCATGCATTTACAGCTCGATATTTATTAAGATGGCATCGAATGTCACATATTTATTAATGTACGACTTCTTTGTGGCTCTACTTAATGATGTCCACGATCCAATGATACCTAATCGACGTCACCATTAGAATTATTTGATATTATTATCGATACTATAAACCTTTCTGCGATCGTAGAGGACATTAGCCACGTCAATAACAACAAATTGTGAAAGAAATAAGTCTGCAAGCGTAGTGAGGGTTAATTGCGATTTATAGGGCTTTAGCGTCGGCACATTATTGTTTATCGGCCCATCGAAGATTCAAGTTAAGGCGAGGCCACTTTGAAGATGAGAAACTTTAGATTTTCATAATAACCTCAGATTTTCTGATAGTGTCAATTGAGCGTCAGCTGACTGATGTTTAGCAGAGAAAATTTTCGTTTTCGAGATAGAGAAAAACAGAGAGAGAGAGAGAGAAACATTATGTCATCCAATATAAGGGGCATATTGACATAATGTTTTTGTCTTCGAAGCGGATTCTTCCACCTCTCAAACATAATTTTTTTTCTGTAGAGTTTTTATTTTAGATAAGTACTAACTGTCAAGTGTCCTTGCAGCCACAATTTACTACTCAATTAATACTAGATATAAATAAATTTGTCCTGGTCACAAATTTTTTGAAACACGCGTCTGGCGTGTTCATTAATTATTGTCCGATTTTCCAATTAAAAACAGTTGAACTCTACACAACAGTGCTTAAAAAAAGATAACTCAATTTTGTGAGTACTTGCATCAATTATTTTACGTGATTTACGATATTAGAATTTTAATTCGATGTCGAAGGAAAAATCACACGCTACATGCAAACGAGTGATTAAAAAATAGAGCTCCTGAGTCTTTACAGCCACAATTCACTCATATAAAACTAAACTAAATAAACTTTGTGACCAGCATTATTGTCTTAATATGAACAGAGCCTTAGACGGGTGACTCGGCCCCAGTCCAGTTGATCTGAAGCCTGCAATTTGGCGTTTATCAATGCGGCTAGAGCTGCATGCAAATGTATACCTCCAACCTGCCGCCGCAATTATGTTCTGTTATTTGAGCTGGTGCACTGGTATGACTGAAGGAGCCTAGAGAATTAAACGCTCAGGTATCGATAGCCCGCCATTGCCGCCAATAACTAAACTAAAGAATGAAAAAGAATGTTGATAAACACATCCGGTAGGGTTTGAAATTCAGGCATGAGAGTTAGGGTGGTTGTGCTTTTTGAGAGAGAAAAAAAACATGGTTTTATTACAATAAAGCACAAAGTATATTAAGCTTGTCAAGCTAAAGCTTTTGTTTTTAAGTAGTTGAAATATTGTTTGGAAACGCATTCTGAATTTGGAATCGAATGATAGCTCTACCGTGGAGTTTTTCATACTAATTTATACATATATTGTAGTGTTACCAAAATGGAAATTAATACCCACTCAAGCCAGCATTGAAGACATGATTGATTAGATCTGACCACTGCGTTTTGTCGCAACAAACATGGCTACTGGCTACCCATAAACATATCTTTATCGATCTATAAACAAAGCGTTCGATTTACGCGCAACTTTCCCGCCGAAAATGGTCTAATTTGACAGCCTGCGCGGGCGCACCGCACGTGCCCTTGCGCGCAATACCGACGGATTTGGACTGGCGGTTATTGTGTGATTAACCCTTTTCTATGCCAGCCTTTTATGGGTTTGTCACACGGCTAGGTGATAATGTTATGTAGTTAATATACGAGGTGCTTCTAGTAAAAATAAATTTGTAAAAAAATATATTTGTTACTTCATTTCTCTGAATAGTTTATAACTTGGTTTCCTTGATATAGTATATTCAAATATATCACAATAAAAGCCATAGCGATTGAACGATTCCCGTATCTAACATTGCCGAGCAAAATGGTGTGAAAAGAACGGTTACTTATTCAATTAAGGAGGACAGAAACACTAGATTTTTTGTACTAGACAAAAGGACAAAAATCTAGTGTCCATACAATCTACTCGACACTAGATTGTTTAAAAAAACCGGTTAAGTGCGTGTCGGACCCGCGCACTAAGGGTTCCGTGCCACCTTTAACTGAATTCAGGGTGCACTTACTTTCACTTAACGAAAACATCACAATATATTGTGACAGTAAAAATAACTTTGTTTTTCATAGTGTTTGTATGAAAGACAAAGTTATATTTGCGGTTGATAAAAATGTGCAATATCTCAAAAACTACTGGTTCGATCTCCTTCAAACCAATTTTCGTTGCAAGTTTTTGTTGAGATCTACATCATATATTTTTTTCAAAATTTTCACTTTCTTAGTTCAAAAGTTAGATGGGGGGGGACGCCCATTTTACCACTTTGGAAGCGTCTATATCTCAAACCTTACACTTTTAGAAAAAATGGTTTTAGAAACCTCAACATCATTTTCAAAGACCTATCCATAGACACCCCACACGCATAGGTTTGAGTAAAAAAAATATTTTTGGTTTTAGTTACATGTATGGGAGCCCCCCCTTAAATATTATTTTTTCTTATTTTTTGTATCTGAATCGGAAAGCGGTGAACAAGATACACCTACCTACCAAGTTTCAGCTATGTGATGCTTATAGTTTCAGAATAAAGTGGCTGTGACATACGGACGGACAGACAGACAGACAGACAGACAGACAGACAGACAGACAGACAGACAGACAGACTTGACGAAACTATAAGGGTTCCGTTTTTTGCCATTCGGCTACGGAACCCTAAAAAGGAAACTCTTAGGTAAGAAATCCCCCATAAACCGTTAGAATCGGTAGATTTACCCAAATACTTCTCGTGCATTTTATTGGTAAACATACCGTAAATTCTAAATTCAAAACGGAACTCCAATACAAAGTAGGGTCCAGCCAATACTATCAGCAGTTCAAAGCAATATAAAATAACTTAGGGTCCAGCCAATACTATCAGCAGTTCAAAGCAATATAAAATAACTTATCTTCATTTGAATAGACGGAACAGCTGACACAGAGGTTCCCATGGCCACGTATTAGTCTAAACATAATTTTGGTTGGCGGTTGCGTCTGCGCACAACGAGGCTCAATGGTTGAATTCCTAACAGTAGTATTACTATTTCAGGACCATAAGGCTGGTTCGATAGGGTTG
>OY757257.1:12273109-12380109 GCA_963584085.1 Pyrausta aurata | reverse complement strand
ACCTGCAACAGTCCATGGCACTGTGATTCGTCACTATTTTTAATTTAGGGTTCAGTATAGCTCCCTGTGACAGTCCACTCGCAAGCAGTGTTTCGAAATGCCTATCAAGGAAGTATCACCTTTGGGCGAGCTCTGGACTTCACTGACTGCAATGACCTTAACGGCACTGGTAATCACTAGACAAAAACAGGGCTTACTTATAATATAGGGTTCAGTATAGCACCCTGCAGCAGTCTTTATACGAGCAGTGTTGCGGCAAATGCAAACCTGTATCGTGAAGCCTGTTTATGTGAAGGCAAGGAACATCCCTCCGCGAACGCTGGACTTTACCAGACTGACAACACATGGATGGATATAAATAGCATTGTAAATTAATACACTTTTTGAATGAGAACTGAATCTAGCTAGAATAGAACAACTAATGTCACCAGCCTGCGCTAAATACAAAATCATAGATCTAAACAGTACTGAGTCATCACTATGTAGAGATAACATAATATGGTCAATATGTGACCGAAAAAGCTCTGCATATGAAGTTGTGTTTGTATTTTTTAAATATGTTTTAGAAATGTCACGTGTTGCAAAACTAATCAGTTCTACCAATTAACAATGAATATGCCTTGAAACCTACGCCTGTTACAGATAATCGAGAAACTAACACCGTTTTGTTTCACAGCTGCAAATTCAAAGCGTGAACGAGACGTGCCCAGAAGTGTCTGACGTGGAACGCAAGCAATTTGTGTTCGACGAACAAGTGTTGCCAGGGCACTGCTGCGCTAAGATGGAACCCGTGGCCTGTCGCGTTGAAAACCAAATCTTCCAGGTAATGATATTGCTCTTGTATAAAATAAATGCCCCCTTTTTTGCAGTTGAATAAAATAGGTCTTATTTTGTGCCCTTATCAGCTAGCATAATGTAGTCATAGTATTCGTAATCGCAAAAACATTAACATTGTTCATCTGCTATATAAAAATAAGTCGGGTTTTCCTTCCTGACGCTATAACTCAAGAACGCACGAACCGATTCCCACGGTTTTGCATTCGTTGGAAAGGTCTCGGGCTCCGTGTGGTTTATAGCAAAAAAAACATAAAATGGGGACGGGGCTGGGGGCGAAACGAAGTTCGCTGGGACCGCTAGTTAAATATAGAATGACTATTAGACCTATACCGCGCATTGCATATTTGGTGCCTTAATGAGCGGTATAGGTCTAGTAGACAAGCTATAAAAGACTTTTTATACTTTCAACACGTTTGCTCGAGAGATCTCTTGTGTTTTAGGCTTTACAGATGTCAGAACAGATCAATGTGACTTTCCGAAGCATGAAATTAAGTTTCTCATTAAGTTGGTTTAATTTTTGGACATAATTATTCTGAATGAATGGTTATCTATGTATTGTTAGCATTATTCCAAAATCAATACGTACTCACATAAACTTATCTACAGGAGGGTCAAACCTGGCCCTCACCAGACCCTTGCAAGAACTACACCTGCGCCCGCGACGTATCCGGCCGCCTCACGCACGTCCCCAGCGTGGAGGCGTGCGCTCCTGACTGCGAGCGAGGCTTCGCGTACAAAGCACCCCGCGCTGGCCGCTGCTGCGGGCACTGCGAGAGGGACCAGTGCCTCGTGGATGATAAACTGGTGAAGCCAGGTCAGTATACAGGGTGACTTTGAAAACATTGGCAATATTTTAAACTAAGAGCCTACTCATGATTCATAGTCCCTTCCACATATTAAAATGTAAATCAATTGTTATGAAATATCATTTAAAAACTCGTACAGTACTTATCACTCCGATTTCTGTTTAGGCATAGTAATTTTTTGATACGTTTACAAAATATTATTAAAATCTTAAACAATGTCTTAAATTGTAATTTATTAGTTTAATTTGAAGCAATGATAATTTCTAAAGTGTTTGATATGTTTTTTCTTAGTTCATCATATGATACTTTATATCAATTGATTTTCATTTTAATATGTGGAAGGGACTATGAATCATAAGTAGGTTCTTAGTTTAAAATATTGCCAATGTTTACAAAGTCAATAAAACTTTTGAAAAGAAGCATTGACAAGTGACTGAGTTTGTTGCGCAGCTTCTTCTCAGCACTAGGCACTAGCCCACAAGTGTCCCGAAGCTGTGGTACGGCCTATGTTGGGACGTGTATAAGCCCCCAGTGGGTCTATATGCAAAAATAAACGACTTTTTATGCAGCCATCTGGTTATATCAGCCAGATGATGGATGTCTAAGCAGTTCATTAAACACCGGCATCCAATTAACGTCTACTAGCTAGTCATTGAACGCAACGCTTAGCCAAATAGCTGAACGTCGTTTAGTCATTTAGTTAAATAAGATATTGAGGAATTTGTGATATTTAGACATGACATAACAACATGACATTTGAAAAGCATGTTATTAATGACACTTTTTTTGCTTATTAATAAATTAGAGCGGACTCTAATCGGTTATTCGTTTGCAAAAATAACACATCGCAAACTGTTTTCTAATTTGTGTTCCTGTGATTTTTGGCTGCTTAAAAACACATGTTGCTGCGCGCGCGCATGGTCTCCTCTAGTCACGATACGGTTGAATATGTTTTTTTTAAATACTATTCAAGTGATGTATGTCATTTTTCATAAGGAGTCCACCACCACAGGAAGTCCGGACTAAATAGTTATAGTCACTTTTCTGGCCACTAATTTTATCATAGGCATGCATGCACAATTTTGCGTTGCCTATCGATAGCGTCAAGAGATGGCGTTATACCCGGCTGAATCACGCTAACACCTGAATTTTCCCTTCTTACTTAACGAAGAGAGTGACATATTCTCCTCTACATACATACATACATTTTTTGCAGAATGAACCATTCAAATAATACTTGAATGTAATTCATTCATAAATACGCAAACTAATGAAGTGTCTGTAGTTATATTACTTGTCCTTTTATAATTATCGCTTCAAGGGCTATAGGAGTTTGATTGAATGAAAATAAAAGCCATCTATTTCGTGTCGTGTAAATCATCATAACTTACACCTATGAAGGAATTCAATGACGCAATTCAAGGAGTAATAATTCATTTTGTCTTGTTGCCTATAGAAAAGCCAAACTGCATGGGGCAAGTATATGATGATTCGTGCAATATTATGATACAACATCACATTTCAATAGCATGTCATTTACATTAATAAGTTAACCCCATTTTATGCATTCTTTGAGCGTTTTTCCTAATCGGTAACCATGTAACCATTGTCTAGCTATCCATTGTATTTTTAGCCTACTCACAATTTTGCTTTGCCTATCGGTGACACCGAGAGATGGCGCTGTGTCTAACTGATTCGCGCTAAAACCTGAATTTTTCCAATTTACTTCATGAAAAGAGTGACTGAAATTTCGTATACAAACATACTTACATACTATTTTTGAAGAGTGAACCATTCAAATCAATTTGAATGAAATTCATTCACATTATTGCTGCTGCTATGTCTTTTATTAGGTCATAAAAAAGTTCAGTGGCCTGTTCCACAATGTCCTTTTAAGTAACCGGTAATGTTAAGCTACGCGTGCACTAGTGACTTTTTGTCACGGTGACATGTTTCTTTTCCCATTTTAAAGCATGAAAATGACAGAAATATCAAATCTATTTAATTCCACAACAACAATAAACTTACCTAAGCTTAGTTAGTACATAGTTAATTTAGGTAAAATAACTTATAGGTATGCTATCTGTATTACTAAACACTATTCTAAAACATTAATTACCTATTAGCAGTTTTTGAATTTGAAGAAATAGGTACTGTTACTTTATCCACGGTGGCTAGACCACTAACCAAATAATGTATCATAATGGACACCCATATATGTTTCGTCTACTATTTTATAAATGAGAAAAGAAACCTGTCACTCCATGCCAGTCCATTATTTTATACGACATGACGTTCCATATTTGAATTATTCGTTGGTCAGAGAGTACCTATTTATTTGTCGATGGTGAAACAGGCCTTAGTTGGAATCTGGATTGAAATTCTATTCTACCTTAAATGTTAAACTGTAGTACATGCGGGTTTTTGACGAATATTATTACTATTAAACAATAATTAAGCTGTCATGAGTGATTGGACATGTTTTATAAAATATTTAATCTTTATTAAATATTGGACCAAAAATTTAAGACAGGGAGCGAGCTAGTTGATGGCAACGCCAACATGGATGCGGATCCGGATGCTATCAGAACATGCGCATCCATGTTGATATTATTATGAAACCTGTGACGATGTATGAGTGTGATAGCGCCATTTGCAATAAAAATAGGGAGGTGGGCATAAGCTGTTTGGAAAATTATTATTATAGATACTTATTTCTATGAAATATAAGTAATAGAATCGCACTTTGTTTGTATATAAAATAAATCAACTTCATGTTTTTTTTTACATAGATGGTAACAACATAATTTGCAATATTGATTAAAGAGATATTAATTTTAAACAGCGTCGCAATAAATGGAAATTAAGTGACTTCTTAACTTAAAACTTTCATCCCACCAGGCACAACCTGGCAGTCAGCGGACAACTGCACCACCTACTCTTGCGAGCGGTCAGGCGACGACGTCGTGGTGACATCAGCTCGGGAGCTGTGCCCTGACGTGTCGGAGTGTGAACCGGAGTTGCTTGTCAACGAGACCTGCTGCCAGGTCTGCAAGGAGAAACCGCAGGCACAGAGTGAGTTGCACCACTTTATATTACAACTTGTCTCAAGCTACATCGACTCGGCTACATAGCAACAAAACACCTACTCGCCGCTATACTTGGTAAGTACGATCAGTCCATTACATCACGCGGTGTCCCCCACCTAAGTCAGTGACGAACGCGACGCAGCAATCGTGATGAGCGTGATCAAACCATAGCATCCTTAGCTTGCGGCCTATAAGCATCGCGTGTTATGCCGTCCACAAGAAACACAGATACTTTTAGTGTGTTTTACAGAGCTGACTGTACCAGTGCAACAAATATTTAAAGTGTGCGAGTAGATGAACATATTTCATCGCGCACCAGCAAACGACGCCTATCTGCTTCAGTCACCCCGGGGTGGTCCCGGACTACACGAGTCATGGGACTCATGTAGTCGTGTAGTCATGTAGTACTATTATATATTCTTTGCTCGTGTAACCGAGTCGAAACGTCGGGAAGGTAAATACGATGTTTACCTTATGTTATGAGTAAGTGTCGTTGCATTAAGTCCCGTGTGTTGATTAACTCTGTGTAACGAACCCAACGCTGTATGAAGCAAAAAAACCTTTGGTGACCTAGCCTGGGCCAGTATGGGTAGTTATTCAAACCTGTAAACATTTTTTTTATAACCTTTAAAATAATGGCAGTGATAAAAAGTTATTTGATTTAACAAGATCTAAGTGTTAAACGATGAATTAATTGAACCTGTGTAGTTTGTGAGTTTGGTGTTTATCTTATTTAAAATAAATCATTTCTTTAACGAAGAATGCCAAGATTGTTTACAATATTTGGCTAACAAAGAAAAACGAGCTATAGTTCTTGGATTAGAACAGTAGCGTCACAGTGTTTCTTACTTAATCTAGGGTTGCTGATATTTTAAAATCAGGCTGTCGCGTCAGATTTCTGCGAACATTTACTCTGACATAATTTTATTTCTTAGAATGTCTCCGCGCATGACCTAAAGGTTTGACTGGCAGAGAATGCTTTAAGTTAGCATTCAGTCCATCTTTGTACAACAATATTTGTCCAATATAGTCTAAAAATAAATGATTTTATAAATATAACATCATACCCGTTCCCAGGTACGTGCGCGCCGGCGCTGCTGTCGGGCCCGCAGTCGGTGGGCGCGGTGCGCGCGCGGCTGGGCGCGCACGGCGCGTGCTACAACGACCGCCCGCTCGTCGGCTTCTACGAGTGCCGCGGAGCTTGTGATTCTGGCACGCTGTATAACAACGGTAAGTCATAGGACATAGTCCTACATCCTATCCGAAACGAAGGGTTCGTATAAAGGTGGGTACTACTGACCAACGTTACGAGGTGTAGAGTTGTAATTACAATGTATCCTACCGAAGTAGGCAGTACCAATACCGGTAGACTACGGTAGACTTCGGAATCCATAGGATGCGGTAGCTTTCGTAGATTTCATTTAATTGTATTACGAATTAATTCTTGTTAGAAATAAATGTTTTTTAATCTGAATTTGAAACAAATCATGGTCTTTTTACTAAAACAGAGATTATTATTTATGTTTTAAAATGAAACATATTTAATGTTTCATTTTAAAACATAAATTAAAAATAATGATTTTTGATACAAATAGTCACCGCAAAAAAGTTATACAGTGAGTAAAACAGAAATTTCTTTCAACTTAAAGCGATTACGAGACTTGGTATGTCACATTTGGTACTTTTCCATTTTTTAACCCCAAACGTAGAAGTTAGAGGGCGCTTGTTTCTAAATTAGGTGTATTTGTATTTTGTTGTATGTTTTCTAAACCATTGTTGTCTGATTAAACTTATAAATATTTTTATAGGAATATATAGTTTTATGAATAATAATATGTAAATCTTTCAAAGTTACAAGCATTAGATAGAACATAGAACCTTATTGCAAGCAAGCCCGCGTCACCCGCGTTGACGCCACCCGCGGTCAAACGTGCACGAACGACACGAACGAACGCCGCGATAAAAGCATGCCCCTTTGATGCGGTTTTAAATTATTCTGACAGATGGCGCTGCTCGCAGTTGCCTCGCGCGACGTTAGCGTTTTTCCGGAGAATGACCTCCCCCGGCCGCCTCAGTTTCGACATCGCTTCTCGGCCTTTTGGCTAAGATCAAAGTGTAGTATCTGTTCTTTTCAGCTTAATATCTGAAAGTTCCCTCATTGAGGGACCAGTATATTAAACTGATTTTTGTAAATCGACGGGATGTTCGGGGCTCGCTCCACTCCCGTCACGGGTCGGCCCGGCATTGCAGTGCCGCCGGGATCGGCCCACATTATACCATATCATACCACGAAGCAAGCTTCAACCACGCATAGCACATATTACGTAATTTCTATGCTGATTGCTGAGTGATTGTTTCTTCCTCCTTATTGCATGTGTCTCTCCATTACAGATAGTACTCCACAACCGTTGTTATTTAATCACTTTAAGTCTATAAGTAATTAAATGATAAGTAGGCATTTATGATAGTTAAATATTATAGAAAATTAATAATAATCCATGTTATGTAATAATGAAAATTATGTTACACAGATAAAGTGTGTGTACCTTTAGTTAACCACTGCAAGATTCATGGGCACATACTAAAAGATGTTAAGTATACTACAATTTGTTGCGAACAGAAATGTAGCAATAACGAGGACCGTAGTACTTTATCAGGTTTATCGCGACTTTAATTATTTTGAATTCATTTATTATTTGTGATTTTGGGTATACATTGGTTTAGGCGCATCGTTTAAGTAATGGTTCGTGGTCATGCATTCAATTCGTACCCATACCAATCTAATATTAATCCTATTATTTCCAGTGACCGGCCTCCACGACTCGAAGTGTGAATGCTGCCAAGCGGTGTCCTACGGGTCGGTGGACCTCTGGCTGGCGTGCGCAGACGGCTCACGGCAGAAGCACAGAGTGGCCTCGCCCAACAAGTGCGTGTGCGCAGCGTGCCAGGGCGGGACTGTATCCACCTGGACTGGCGGTGAGTACACTTCATCGTTGTCAAGAGGCTAACAACTGCATCTCTTGTGAAGCCAGAATTATAGAAAATGTTAGTTACCAGTAAGGCTAGGAGGAATGTACACTGTTTTGACCCTGCAGCGTTCCCTTGGTTGATTTCCAAAGTAATCAGTTATAAACGGCTCACATCTAGCCAGATAATTTTACCTTTAAAAGGTATCTTGCTTATATGTAAAGGCCTGTTTCACCATCAACAATTAATAAGCACAAATAATTCAAATATGGAATGTCTTTATCACAGTAATGAACAGATAACGCTAACCAGAAATTACTAGGACGTGGAACAGACCGTAAAGAAAGACCTAGTAAGCTGAGCAGTAATACTGTAAACCATTTCTATCTATACTCCAATTCTTATCACTGCAAGTCATATCTAGATCGAGGAGGGATCACATTCAGCTGCTGAACCCACGCTGTCCTTTTTACTAATAACTACAGTATCAGTCTAAGCTAACCTGATTGTAATAGGGCTCAATAAAGATTTATTTATTTAGTCTAAAACTCATTTTTACCTACAACAGGAGTGAAGCAACCAACGAAAGGCGGCAAGAGCTACACCGATACCCTGGACTATGACATCCCCGAGATCTATCAACGCATGCGCGTCCCCGACACAAACGAGCGGCGATAGGAGAGATGGACTGATGCGAGCTTAGCTTGAATGAGCTCCATAAACTTAACTATAACTTTAAGATGCTGGTGATTGTGATTATGTATGATATCGAAGTCTGCCTATTGTTAAGCATTGTGGGCCTATAAATCCTAACATCTAATGATTCTACACTACAATTTGTAGCTACGTATCTCAAAACGTAGTACACTGTGCACTCAAGGAAAGTTATAAAATGGTCAAAGAAGGTTTGTAATGACAATACTTTTTAGAACCAAATAGTTTGACGAGTACGGAATTAAACAGCTTATAAATATTTCTGTAGGTCACGAATAGATACATAGATTACATTTGTAAAGCAATACATTTGTTTATGGAGCTCATTTAAAGCCATTAGTTTTAAGTAAGGAAATGAAAAAGTACACATGTAAATTGATCACATCAATTATATTCTTGTAAATATTCAATAAATACTGCTGATATATTATGCAATAGTCTTTTTGTCAATTCTTTATCCAAATAACAATTATTATATACAAGCAGAAATTAAAGAACACAATAATGAGTCATATTGCCATCAACGAAGAGGTAGGATTTATTACAAAAAAAAAGTATGTGATACGTAAAACGATAACTTAAGATAATGAAATAAGATCCTATTTTTATGTCTTTTCAAATGCGGGTTGTCATGACATTTACCTATAACATTACAAATTGTGCATAAATAAAACATTCCACTATAGAACACAATAACGATACAATAAATTGTAACTACAACCTCATCACTGGGCAGCTTTAAAGTTGTCCAATATAGACACTATACACTTCACATCACAAAGTTTAACAGTCACAGCGCAGATTATATTCAGTGCTACAACTATATCGACAGAAATAAATATTATGTTGTGATTTGTTTCAGCTTCTTCTATTATACAGGGTGTCATTGCAAGGGGGTGCCAAATTTTTTAAGGTGAATGAGACCGTCAATATGAACAACTTTTACTATGGGGTCATGGTCAAAATCTTAAAATTTCAGGTTCCCCATACAAAATCAGTCACCTACATTGACAATAAAGTATAGAGGCAGAAAATAAAATTAATAATTGAACGATGGTCCCATAGTAAAAGTTGTTCATATTGATGGTCCTTTCACCTCCAAAAATTTGGCACCCTCTTGCAAAAACACCATGTATACATAATAAAAGAAAGCCGTGTTACACCACTTGCAACTCGAGAACGTGTTGACCGATTTTCGTAATTTTTGTTTTGTTGGATTTGTCTACAATAACAATAAAACTTTGCCGGGCCAGGGGCGAAACTGAGTTCGCTGGGACCACTATTATTAATATATTTATTTTATTCTATCGCGATAAAAGGTGAAACAGCAGACAAACTTAGTAAATATAATGAAGATGGTTAAGATTCTCAGATCAGTCCTTTTGAAATTAGTAATTTGGTTTCCCCTGAACAGCTTTTAGTACTCGTATAAGTAAAGAACGTGTACAAATTGACATTGATATAAACATCACATGCTGCATGCTAATGCATATAAAACTATAGAATAAATGCCATATTATTCTCGCTTAGTCTAGTCAGAGCAAACCCGTTTCAAAACCATAGATTGTGCCTAGTTCATGTAGGTATAATACGCAACTGTAAATTCTTGACTCCGCCCGTGATAAAGGCGACATGGCTTAGTACGGGGACCGGTGTATCACATCATCACGTACTTTATGTAAAAAATAATTTTGATTGTATTTGTATAGAATTTAAACGGTTGGAAAAATCTTTCGTTAACTCAATCGATATGGTTGTGCACGATCACGAGAGAGATACATAAACATAAACGGCTTCACCTAAATTATTAAACAAGGTTAGTACTGTACCGTTACCATGAGTTTACGTCGGACGTAACTTTTTGTATGAAAAATTTAGTGCTGCAAGTGACCGCTAGGGGCGCTGTACAATTTTCCATAGACTTTTTTAAGTAGTCGCTAGCGAGTAAAACCGTCGTAAACTCATGGTAACGGTACTGTATGCGGCAAAATTGAAATATAAGTCACACTTATTTCATGTGACCTTGGTGCGTATTGCGATGCAGCTTTAACAGTAAGCATCTCTGCTGCTCTGCTTTACTCTCAAATTAGCAATTCGTATTGCAACATAAATTAATAATAATATTATTAATTATTATAACTTATCTACATAAATATTAATATTCATACTATTGTAGTATTATTATAATTGTTTTTATTTTCCTTCATGTTTTTTTATACAAAAAAAGTATGGGTGTTACCTATTATTATTATATTGATAACATTCTATTACACTGAGTGGGAATTGAACTACCTGGAAATTAACGGATTAAGTTGGATCGCAATACGCCCCCTGATTGGCGTGGATTTTAAACTAGCCATAT
Source organism: Pyrausta aurata (assembly GCA_963584085.1). NCBI lineage: Eukaryota > Metazoa > Arthropoda > Insecta > Lepidoptera > Crambidae > Pyrausta > Pyrausta aurata. The sequence continues at coordinate 12,369,334 of OY757257.1, read as the reverse complement.
TATTTACAGTTGTCCAAACCTAGTTTATTTGTGGTAAAGCTAAAAGTCTTTCGCCACAATAGGTGCGGTTACGTGGAGTCGTTGTCGTGAGCGTCGGGCTCGGCGCTGTGCTCGCCGTTGAGCTCCTTCTGTTGTTCTTCTTCTTCTTTCTGTTTCTGCTTCTTTACCAAGTCCGATAAGTATTTACACCTTTGCATACACTCCTCCTGTAACATAACAAGTAGATTTTTATAACTACCACATTTTTTTCTACCTTTCTACCATTTTATTTACTACATTCGTGCGCTTCTTCACAATCAAGTAAAGCATATTTATTAAGATAATTCAAAGTATTGACCGAGATAATGCTCTACATTTGTGCATCTTAAAACTAAGCATAGTAATATGCGCTTCTCGTGTTAAATAATGGTGTCTAAAAAGACTATAATATTATTTTGTATACGCTTCACCATCCGAACACCGAATCAATAAAAAATAATTAACTATCTGGATTTTAGCTAAGATAAGAATTGTAATAATATCATTTTCACATGATGATTACGAGGCTAAATGGTTAAAAAAATGTTCTAAAATAAAAAGAGAATTGAAAACAGCAAAAAATAGCATAATAAAAGTAACGAAATGTGGCATAACTGAATCATGGTGTGTAATCGATGTTGACAATAAACCAACTAAGCGGAACGGTACTTTATCGACACTTTCATTTTTCAACTAAAGAAACCGTTTTTGACACAATATAATGGTCGCGATGTGCAAGAGACAGATGCAAGAAATGACAAATATTTAGTAAATTATTATTTGATCAAAATTGAGATTAGCTATTACCAATGTCATAAAAACTACACTTGTAATATATCTGTAAAGCATAGCGTAGCGACTTTTTTGGCTAAAGCAAACATTTATTTGGTGAGAATACAACATACAAGAACAATCTTTAAATTATGGTAGCTAGTGTATTCCACCTGCATGAAGGCACGCAAACATTAAAATTATTTTTATTTAAATACATACATGTATAAATGCTACTTATTTCTGAAGTTTACGCGAATATTACACATTAAAAAAAACACAATTTACGGATAATTTCGTGATAATTTATTTGATTTTTCATCCCGACGTTTCGAGCGCTGTAAAGTGTTCGAAACGTCGGGATGAATCTGCTCATTTAGGAAGTTTCTAAGTTAAGTCTTTTTTTTGCGCTCACATCACATACGCTGGCTGAACCGATCAATCAACATGGTATGGATGGATGGATCAAACATTGCACCATACTAATGAGTAGCTATTTGTACGTACTTTGGTCTTCCCCGGCACGGCGGCCGCGATCTTCTGCCAGCGGTCGCCGGCGCCGCCCTTGGGGTGCTTCGCGAGCGCGCCCTCCAGCGCCTTCTGCTGCGGCTGCGACCAGCTCCCGCCGGACGCCTCCTCCGCCTTGCGCGTTTTCACCTGGAATTTAAGTACAATTCATTGAGATGTTACACTTTTTATTTTATCTATTTATTTAAACTTTATTGCAATGTAAGTTATGCAATTGGCGGACTTAATGCCTTAATTAAGGCATTCTCTATCAGCCAGTTGGCTGGTAGATAATGACGTTGCTTGGGAATGCTGAGAGTTCAATCAATGGCGGAACATTAACAATAACTAAGCAGTTTATTATTATTTTTTGTAAAATTATAACTTTTTCGGTTAACTCTACTCTAGCCTTTTTTCTTATTTATTTAGATAAAATGTAAAATTACATAGTATTTACATACAAAGTAACTTTTAACTTAATTAATTACATTGTATTAGTATCAATATCATAAAAGTAAAAGTCATAAAAGTCGTTTATTTTTGCATATAGACCCACTGGAAGCACTTATACACGTCCCAACATAGACCCTACCACAGCTTCGGGACAATTGTGGGCTAGTGCTGAGAAGAAGCTGCGCAAAAAACTCAGTCACTATTGTCAATGCCTCTTTTCAAAAGTTTTACAATGTTTGTGGTGATCATGCAAGTCCATACGTTATTATCTTTTAAATAATCATCTACTTTATAATACCCTTTCGTCATTAGGGTTTCTTTAATAACAGTTTTAAATTTAGTAATCGGTAAGTCAACAATGTAATCTGGTAATTTATTGAAAAATTTTATACATTTCCCCATGAAAGAATTACCAACCTTTCGAAGCCTGAATTGTGGATTAGTAAGCTTATCCTTATTCCTAGTATTATATTTGTGTATATCACTTTTTTTCGTAAATGAATCTAAAGGACACGGTCGTATATTGCCCCAGAGTCGTTTTATGTTTGATTAAAGAAAAGCATTAAGAGACTTGACTATATCATTTTGCAAAAAATATATTGAATTTTTAATACAATATTGTTAATTTACTTTGCTTTTATCTAGCGGCATATAAATCTACAAAAAAAATAGGACAACGATTGAATACAATTTCCTGTCCCCAACAATTGTTGTGTTTGGCAGAAAATAGCGGTTTCGAGCACTTATAAGCAAACTGACGACCGCTTAACGAAATGGCATATTGTGTCATACTGTGTCATAGAACTGGCAGTTAGTTAAATAAGTAAGCGCTCACAATCGCTACTTTAAGAAGGAAAATGACGTTTGCCTCCCATAGGTACTAACCTTTAAACCTACCAACCTCTTCCTAAAACTTAAAAAAAACTGTGACAAGGAACTTCTTTTCGTTGGCTATTGTTTGCGTCATCGTAATTTTCACGCGTTACGCACCCTAGCGGGGCAGTTTTCTATGTTTCAGTTTTGGTGGCCTAGATTGCGGGTTTTCGACACAGATGGCGCTATGATCTAGAAAGACCTGTGTAAGAGATTGACCCCACACATTTTATTTCGTTTTATGTGAAAACCCCGCTATTTACGGCTTATATTACTTTATATTATTTTAAAAGGCGAAGAAACGAACCCATAAAATTAGTTTTGGTCGTGACGCGTGGATTTTTACTTTTGGGGCAAGCAATGTATGGCGGGTCGACCGTGTCTTTTTTGCGTACATACATTAAATTTTCATAAATATACTGAGAGGCTACAGTTAATATTCTAATTTCTCGAAACACCTCTTTTAAGGAATCTTGAGGTTTTAGACTATAATCATCATCAGCTATAGGACGTCTCCACTGCACTGTGAGCGGTCTACATCCAGTATGATCTTGCGATCTTTACAGGTCGTCTATTCATCTTGTCAGTGGACGTTCTACGCTGCGCCTTTGGTCAAAGGCAAAAATATTAGAACTCTAAAAACTTAGGTATGTAAATTACTGCACAGTGAAACTATTTCCCACGCTGCATTCTCTCTCGTTTATCTCTATGATACATGAAGATTAGGAGTTTTTGTACTTTTGTAATTTCGCCATGTGCGTGATCTCAGGCACGCTGCAACAATGTTCTCTGCTAATCGCTCCAGCGCTATACATTGAACTGGTGAAGGAAACAAGATTTATTACCTTTTTAGGTGCTTCCTGGACTACTAGCTCTACCGATTCCTTTCCAGGCACTTTATAGCAGTTCTCTTTGAGCTTCGCCGCCATGTGCGTGACCTCAGGCACGCTGCAACAATGTTCTCTGCTAATCGCTCCAGCGCTATACATTGAGCTGGTGAAGGAAACAAGATTTATTACCTTCTTAGGTGCTTCCTGGACTACTGGCTCCGCCGGTTCCTGTCCAGGCACTTTATAGCAGTTCTCCTTGAGCTTCGCCGCCATGTGCGTGACCTCGGGCACGCTGCGGCACATGCTCTCCGCGATCCGCTCCCAGCGCTCGGGCGCGCCGGGCGGGTACTTCTTGACGAGGCGGACCAGCTCCGCCAGGTCGTCGTCCGTCCAGAGGCCGCCTGTTATTGGTGGAGGCGCCTGTGTAACGTAATAAATGTAGTAAGTACACAAAAAAATGAGTAGGTAATTGCAATTAAGTTTTAACGTTGATGTAAAGTAATTTAATTATAGTAATTATCCTCCTACAGAATCCTCTCGAATTGTAGCAAGAATTTTAATCTGATTTAAACAAGTACTTATTAAAAGAAACATTTTCAGCATCCACAATCAACAAAATAGGAGGTGCAAAACCATCGCTGTAAGTGCTGTCCAATAAAAAGGAAAGTATGTGTTTCATGACTATTATGAAACGACTCTGATGATACTAAAATAAAGAAAGATCATTTTATTTACTGTTTTTCGACATTAAATCTCTATTCATTTAAAAGGCCCTTACCGCTCTAACAGGCACGGGCACCGGTCCCTCCGGCTCGTCAGCCGGGTCGAGAAGGCAGTACTCGCGCGCAGGCGGCTCGAACCCGCGGCGCCTGCGCACGGTGGACGCGGGCCGCGCCGCCCACTCCGCTGCTTCGCGCTCCGCACGGAGACGGTCCTCTTCTTCCCTGAGAATGACATTGAACTACTATAGCCAGCGTTCGAAACTGACACCACGAAAAAAGTAGTGCTCCATGAATTGACGCCACTTGTATCGATTCATACAAAAAGTTTCATATTCGAAATTAAAATTTCAAGGAATTAGTAACGCCAACTTGTCGTATTTGCGATACAGTTGTTGTTGGCCATAGCTTCTCTATACATAGTAATAGCAACTCACTGCCAGCAATGAACAGATTTTTGCATTAATGCTATCGCGCGTTAGTCTCGATACAGTCGCCAATGTACAGATCCAGTCGTCAATGGCCAGCTTCTGTATCGCGACTGTATCGTTGCTAAAGGAATTTAGTACGGACCGGACCGCAGACTGCAACCAGTGTGCCAAATCCTTAAAAGTAGCGCAAGTATGCAGAGGTGGACTATTTGCGAGTTCATCGATGCTGCATCGCGACGGCATCGCTGATAAAAGTCCCAGTGTGTAAAGGACCTGACATTTCTATTATTATTTAAAAATGTTGGCAATTTAATAACTATTTACAATCTATATAGCTAGTTTACTTTAAGAGATGCAAAGAAATAAAAGAGTAATGTTTGCACTGTGTATGATGAAACATAGCTGTTGTAAACAACTATTATTTCTATAGTTCGGTACATCATTTATTTTTGCCGAATGAGTTTTACATCACTACTAAACAATTATTGATACAGTTGAAAATTAAAAGCAAGCAATTTGTTTTTCTGTTAAAACTTTAAGTATAGCTTATTACTATTATCTGCTAGTTTATGTATTTCTAGACAGTTTTACGTAAACACTTCATAAAAATGATTTTATGGTATTTGGAAATAGTTTTTAAAAAACTTACTTTTTCTTCTGCCTCTTTTCTTCTTCTTGCCTCTCTTTAGCTCTCCTCTGTAGCTCCACTATGCCTCGGGGGATAGCAGTGATGGACCACCATATAAACCTTGGTATTTGGAACGGAAGAGTATCTTTTATGCTCGGTTTTGGTAGCTGTTCTAGAATTTCAGCAAGACCAGCATCAAAGCCTGACTTTTTGGAATGCTTCTTTCCTCTGCTATTTAGTATTTGTTCCTAAAATAAACAAGTTACCATTTATTGGTTAAACAATTTTATTTGATTGGCTAGTTTAACACAACAACTTATCAGCTTTTGTAAAACCCACCACTGTAACCGTAAAATTAATTTCACAGTAAATTTTCTAAGTAAAACCATCATAATTTGAACTATAATATCCTTAATAAAAGAAAGTTGAAAACAAGTGATTTTTAACTGTTATATGCAAGAAGTTAGAAATGATTAATTTTATCGAACATACTGCCGTAAATCTTTTTTCTGCATATGCAGCCCAGCCAACAGCATACTGTCCAAATGTGATAATGATGAACAGGATTATGGATCCCTCGGCCAAACCCATCTTCCGCACATGACGGTAGTAGTATACAGCCGAACGCCAGTTTGGTAAGCCGTTCTTGAGGACTTCATTGTATCTAGAAATTTGTTAACATGATTCATAAGCTTGTCTAAACTAATTAAAATACTACTTTTGGTACAGAAGATGCATGATCTAATAAATAAAAAATATGGGATAGTTGGATGGTGCTTAAGACTAAAAAGGAGATATCTTTTAAAATGTTGAATTTGTGGCAGAATTTTGTATTATACCAAACGCACACAAATAAAATACTCACTTCTCTCTCTTCCCTGGGTCCTTGAGGATATTATGTACTGACACCAAGTTTCTAAACTGAACATCTGCATCGGGAGAATCATTTTTGTCCGGGTGAAGTTTCAATGTTAGCTTTTTGAAAGCTGACTTTATTTCTGATGGAGATGCATCCTATAACAATAATAAATGTATAGATATTGAATAAGCAAAGCATCATTAACTAGCGACTAGTGATAATAAGCCTCTCTAGCTTAACTAACTCTAGCTAACATTAAAAACAGACACTTGCAGTTAAAAATATGTACAATCAAGACATGAAATCGTTTTAATCCTATGATAATAACCTGATAAGTTAATACTTTAGTTTTAAATGCATACAGGACACTTAAGGAGCAAGACTATTTAAATTTAAATCAGGATCAATCGTTTTTAGCAGGCACAACTATCTCTGTGCTAAAAACCAGAATTGGTAACCTAAGAGAATAAGTATGAGCATTTATAAAAAATTTACTTATCGCATTCGGTTAATCATGAAAAGATATAGAGTCAGACCTGTGCTACTCCTATGAGCTCATAGAAATTCTGGTTAACTTCTTCCACCACGTCGAAAACCTCGAAATCGCCGTCATCCCACGCAGCCGCGCCAGCAAACAGCGCGAATAGCAACAAAACGGAGCGCATGACTCTTGGCTACTGTTTCAGAACTACAATTAATTTACAAGGTGGCAAAAACACATTTTCTTTGCAATTTCAGGTTTTTTTTTGACAACTCACCAGCTGGTTGGTTTTGTGAGGGTGGGATGGGAGGAGGAGGGAGGGGGAACGGGAAGTTTTTTGACAGCACCTCAATCAAACGCACAGATTAGTAAGAGTATTTAGTAAGAGTATGTCTAAAGACAGATAGGAAACGCTCCTTTGTGGGCACCTAAGTTAGTGAGATATTTTGACAGCTGGCTCACCAAGAATGACATAAATTTTTTTCACATTATGACTTCTCTGGCATAGATTATATAATTCTTGCTCACTAATGTAACGTTATCGTTATCCAATAGGTATTTATTAACGGTACTTACTAAACCGTGATATTATTTTTTGCTCAGGTTTAAGGCTTTGTCACACTGGATGTGTTCTGCGATCAGGTCAAAGTGATTTCAGCCCACATTATTATGAGAACATTGACCTGACCGCAGAACACATCTAATGTGACAAATCCTGAAAGAAAAACAGTTGAGAAACACTGAATAACTATAATTGTTGGTTAAAAAAATACAATAAAATATAATGCAGATTGAATAGTACAATACGGAATTGCTATGACGTTAAATGTAATACACCAAAAATACGCCTATTTCGCATAATATATAGACATAATATTTAGATATATCATTTTGATAGACATTGCAGCAATTAGACAGAGTTAGACAGACATAATACACGGTCAAACTTATACTACCTCTTTTTAAGTTGCGTCGAGGTTAAACAAACGCAATGCTTTAATTTTAAACAGACAAATGGCAAGAGATAGTTTTTTGTATAGCTTTCAGATAAAATCAGAGATGGTCTTCGTATTTTTCTTGCTCAGACAGAGCCCGTCGCGCCGTTAACACACTTGGTCGAAGAACAGCACCACCTCGGACTTGGTTTCCATTGTGCAGCTAACTGATGAATGACACGTCCAGATTGAGTCCTGTTAGAAAAAATATTACTTTAAGGCATATTTATCTTGACTACTGCACTGTTATATACAGGGTTGATGGTAATTAGACCGGATCCTTTTAAGAGGCGATGGGAGAGCTCCATTGCAACAACTTTAACCCCATTATGTACTATTCCAATTTTAATAATTTTGGAGCTACTTGACTTATAGTTTATTTTTTTTCCATTCCTGATTTCTTTCTTTTAGAGACTTAATTGCGATAATAGTGTAAAGCAAAAAATATTAAGAAATAAGATTTAAAAAAAATGTCAAGCGTAAGTACACCATTAATCTACACATATCAAGCATCGACTCCAAAAAAATTGTTTTTCGAAATACAAGACGAATGCGTTATATTATACTCAAATATTATCTTATTCCAACATATCACATACAGTGGTGGTCAGCTAATTAAATACACTGAAAATTTTATGTTCCAATGAATTTGTGTTATGAATACATAGAAAGCAGTAATTGTAGTAAAATAATAGTATGGGTTTCACGTATAATTTGAAGTTACTATTTGCCATAACCTTAATCTATTTTTCGTTTCTTTTGACTTCAAATCTATTATAATCATTATAAGTGTACCAGTGATGTGGACAACTAATTAAAGACACCTACGTTACTGGAAACCAAAAAAATACTAAAACTAAAAAAAAGTTAGTTAATATGAAAGCCTGCTTTTTATAAGAGGTTTAATTTGTTATTTTTTTTATTTCATGATTTTTAGTTATTTACTGCCCAGTAGTTTTTGAGAGGGTCTCAAAAACTACTGGGCAGTTTTATGATGAAACTCACACTGTACCCTAAGCGGAAATATACTTGATTTAACTAATAAATTATCATCTCGCTATGACTTCTCATTTTCGAGAAATCTGCATATACACAAATATACAAACATACATACACTTTAGGAACTTTGCTCACTTGTTTGGAAGCCTTAACAGATCAACATACTCAAATTTTATTCAATTTGAACTATATCACATACATACAGGTCGAATTCAATACCTCCTTTTTTTTGAAGTCAGTAAAAAGATGAAAGATGTTTTCTTCTACCAATACCATCAAGTTTTACATGAACAGTTTTTCATTAAAATATATCGTTATTAAAACAACAGTTATTTTTGTTTTCCGGAAATTTAAACAAAGGATTCTACAAAGCATATGCATTTTATTTTTAATTATACGTGACAGGCAAATAAATATTAAATATTACAAAGAATATTTAATATTTATTTGCCTGTGGGAAAAAACCTTAACACAGAAATATTCAATTTAATTATTCATTCAGAAAGACAAAATCACAGCATCTTCAATATTTATTACAAATAGCATGCAGCATGATATTTATTTAAAGTCTATGTATTAAATGAAAATTGAAAAAAAAAATGCTCTATGAAAGTAGGAACTGAGTTTTATGAGTCTGAGTTTGATATTAATAAGTTACTTTAAAACTTTTTAGGGTTCCGTAGCCGAATGGCAAAAAACGGAACCCTTATAGTTTCGTCAAGTCTGTCTGTCTGTCTGTCTGTCTGTCTGTCTGTCTGTCTGTCTGTCTGTCTGTCTGTCTGTCCGTCCGTATGTCACAGCCACTTTATTCTGAAACTATAAGCGTCACATAGCTGAAACTTGGTAGGTTGGTGTATTTTGTTCACCGCTTTCGATTCAGATATAAAAAGTAAGAAAAAATAATATTTAAGGGGGGGCTCCCATACATGAAACTAAAACCAAAAAATTTTTTTTTACTCAAACCTATGCGTGTGGGGTGTCTATAGATAGGTCTTTTAAAATGATGTTGAGGTTTCTAAAACCATTTTTTCTAAAAGTGTAAGGTTGGAGATATAGACGCTTCCAAAGTGGTAAAATGGGCGTCCCCCCCATCTAACTTTTGAACTAAGAAAGTGAAAATTTTGGAAAAAATATATGATGTAGATCTCAACAAAAACTTGCAACGAAAATTGGTTTGAAGGAGATCGAACCAGTAGTTTTTGAGATATTGCACATTTTTACCAACCGCAAATATAACTTTGTCTTTCATACAAACACTATGAAAAACAAAGTTATTTATGCCGTCGCAATATATTGTGATGTTTTCGTTAAGTGAAAGTAAGTGGACCCTGAATTCAGTTAAGGGTGGCACGGAACCCTCAGTGCGCGGGTCCGACACGCACTTAACCGGTTTTTATTTACGAGAAAGTAAGGTTCAATATGTAGCAAATAACAATTATTGTGGGTTATTACGTACCATTAATACCACAGTCGCAAAATCTTATTTTCATTTTGCCGAAGAAAAGGCTTTCCACAAAAATAATTAGATAATTTCAACTAAGACAAGACAACTTAATACAAAATTTTCTTGTTGTCCAATGGATTCATCTGAAAAAATAATGAGTTCCCAAGTTATTTGTTAATTATAATACAACCATCACAAATACAGGCTGTAAAAAAAAGAACGAGCCGCATTCAAGGAACGAAAAATATAAAAAAAGGAGATGTTTGAAAAAATGCCAAGACTATGTACGGTATCTCTAAAAATAGCTGAAAATACATGTAATTAGACATACCATCTGTAGTTTTAATTTAATCACATTTTTTAGGTAATTTAAGTAATAAAATAATAAAGTTTTAAAAACCTTGGCAACTCCTCCTGTCTATACTTACTCCAAAAATATGTCAAATCGTGCAAAAAAAAAGGTAATCTGTCAATGTCAAATGTCATTTTACCTAATCTGTTAATGTCAAATGCCATTTTGCTTTCCGCTTTCGGCCTGTTTAAGCAACTGATTGGTATTTGTCTGATTTATTAGGCATTCATTAGACGTTTATGCTACATTTACCCAAAAATTTTATGAAATCAGTCTAAAACTGAAAAAGCTTTACATACGCTATTTATAGTGTCATGTATAAGGTGTTGGCATTTTCCCCATACAAACGAAAACATCTCGTTTAAAAAAAAGTTTTTTATTTCATATATTCTAGACTCAACTCTTAACCACCCCCTTTAATTTGGCTCGTACTTTTTATCTACACCCTGTATAAGAAAGAAAAATGTAGTTATCAGGTACAAAGTGTCCACGGATCCCTAAAATTCTTAACAGGGTGTAATAAAGTACGAGCCGAATTCAAGTTTAAGAGTCCGGTCTCTAATACAGTAAAAATAAAAATAAAACTTGAAAAAAGTTTTTTTTGTTATCATAATCTTCTTTTATTTCTTTTAATATTTTACCTGTAATCTATTTTCGATTGACAACCACCTCCTTGAATTTGACTCATACTTATTTTACACCCTGTATAAACTGTTACCCTGTATAATATATTTTTGGTAATTTTTAGCATAAAAATAATAATCAAATCAGAACTAGAGCAAACAATTTATTGGACTACTCAACACACTAATGAAATTTGACTGGCAGGAGTAAAAAAAATATGTTTTTCAAAACTGAGGTTATTTTTTAATAATATCTGTAAAAAGTAAAATACAAGCTAGTAATTATTACTCTAAACATACTATTACTTTGGAAAACTACACACCTAGACTTGTTCGCTTTAGTTTAATGTGTTGACACTTGTTTTAATACTAACTATTCTAACAGGTAATAAATAGGTTTGATTTTTAATACAGAGAATAGTAAACATTAATTTTTGAACAACTTACATAATTTTTTATTGAAGAAATATTTCAACTCCCTGCCCTGAGCAGATTCCTTCAGGTGTAAATAATGAGAAACCACAAATCAATAATATTCTCTTGTTCCGTATTGTATATTCTTTCTTGCAATGAAGTTGGCCAACCTACACAATAAACGTTTACAAGGTGTGAGATGACAGTCGACTAATGCAATCTAAAATTACTTGAATTATAACATTTTACCTAGCACTTACTGTGTAAAATAAATAAACATAATGTAAACAAATACTTTTCTGCTAAGTTTCAAAACTTCTGTAGTCGCTACCATTATACTGCTTCCTAAGAGTTTGTGCTCACTTGTCGGGTGTCTGGCTATGATTTTGGTTAAATATTCCAGTGGCAGAGCATTTTGGATGAAGTTTTTACACACATTTTCATCTACTATAGGTTGGGTTAGGTTAGGTGCTCAAAACCGATAAAAACCGGCCCAGACACCCGACTAGCCGGTATGACTAGAAGTATAGACTTAGTAAATAAGGCATCAGAGATAAGAATCAGCCCGAATGTTAAGCGATAAATTAATTAAGTTAGTACTAACCTTGACGTGAATAAACAAATCCACATTGTTGATCCTTGTACGAAATCAACCGATACTGTCTTACACTAATCACTTACGGGAATTATTAAACGCTCTTTTACACAGTCTTTCATTTGTAATAGCATCACGGAACTGCTAAATAATACAATGAATTAATTAAATTAAGTAAACAAAGACAAACGGCCATTTTGAAATTTTCAATCATTGACAGATAGGGCTGCCAGCACTTCTGATTACATTTGCCCCTAACCATAAAATGACTCATAAATAAGTTATCTGACAAATCACCAAAATTTGACGTATAAATATATTTTTTCACCTGAATATTCTTTAAAGACATAAAATACTTGATATCCAATACTTCAGCTTTTGATTTAGTATCTTTTTTTTTTAAATTACTAATAATTCTAACAAGATTTCAGTTCGCCTAAAATTCTAATTGGTAAAATGATTATTTTTCATCTTTTTTATTTCAGTAAATCCATAATTATTCGTAAATATTTTCACTACAAAATTCTCCTTTCACCAAGATTTTCCCCCAGGTCTAGGGAGAGTATACCTAAAGTTGGAACCCTCCATAGAGACATTTCTTTTAGTTCTTATATTGATCACTAGACGGCGCTTTGACATATTTTTTCCATATAGTCTGTGCCAAATAGTGGATCCTGATTTTCGCATAGATTATAATGCGTTGTGCCGACTAACTAAACGTCATCTCTATGGCCGTTTCCAGGCCGATCAAACGACAAGAAAGGTCACAAAAAGCGCTTGCGAACGGAATGGCGAATGGCGGTCATTTAGCTCTGTTCGATAAGTTCACGGCCTGTGCGTTATTTAATGAACAAAAACATAGAGGATTCAGTATATAAAGCACATAAACAAAATATAAACATAGCAACAGGGATAATAACGCACCCAATGATTTTGTCGGAAAATTAATAGATTGTTGAATTATTGACAGTCAGTTATTCGCAAGCAGATTTCTATCAAGCGCATTCGAGCGCTTACTTCGTAGTTCAGCTGTATTCAGGACTAGCGGTCGCCCGCGGCTCCGCCCGCGTGGATGTCGGTTACCGCTGCAAAAAGCCTACCCAGGAAAGACACGGTCAGCAAACAAAATGATTCCCAGGTCAATTCACAGACACCGACACTAACATCGACGAAGCAGTCACTATCCGCAGGCTGAACAGATTTTCTTTCTTTGGATGTTAGTTGTTAAGTCCCGGAGTGCAACCCGTTGTTTTAGGATAGAAAACTTAAGCTTTTATTGTAGAGCTTCTCTATACACGTTGACGTTATATTATTTTCTGGTAACAAAATATATTGATGCTCGGGAGCCCCGACCCGTGATAAATCAATTCCTACTAATTTGAATGTTTGGCCCTGGGATTTGTTTATCGTGAGTGCGAAAGAAATTTTTACTGGAAATTGGAGCCTTTTGAAGGGTATAGGCAAATCAGTAGGGATCATGAGTATTCTTGGTATATGAGCTAATTCACCAGCTGCAGGGCCGGTGATAATCTTCGCAACTATTAAATTATCTTTTAGCTCCTTCATCAAGTCTCGTGCCATTACACTTGTTGGGGGGTCTTAAATTTCTGAGAAGCATTATCGGCGTGCCAACTTTTAACGACAGTTCATGAGGTGGAAGCCCAGCGGGGTTCAGAGAATTTAAAAATTCCTGGGGGTAGTGCACTGCGTCCTCGATGTTAGTGACGGTGTCTATGGATTTATATCACTTAACTTCACCCGGTACTTTCTGCATAATTAAATTGTTTATTTCGTTGACTGTTTCATTCCTGGGAGAAACTATTGCTCTACAACACAGCCAACGAAAATCATTTTAAAGTAAGTTTTCGATGACAGGATATATAGCATCTATCAGACTATCTAAATTAAAGACTATTTGCCCAAGAGACTCATCCAAAGTAACCGTATAATCGGTGCCCAAATTTAAAGATGGAAAAACCTTACTCATAGATTTAAACTCCCCCTCCCACACGCTCACCGGGCCTTGGTAACGCCTACTTCGCAACGGGCCGTGCAGCAGAAATCGTAATATTTTAATTTCTATAACTTCAGAACCAAACGTCCAATTTTAATCATTCAAAGACCAAATATTATCTGCATTAACTGTACTTAGTGATGAAATAATTTATTTTGATAAGAAATAATAGCATGAGTAAAATAAACGCGTTTAAATGTAGTCCAAAAAAAATCAAGATTTTTCAATAAAGAAATGGTTATTGTGCCTCACTCGACATAGATAGGTATAGTGTGTCGCGGATTTTTTTGTAGATATTTATAAGATCTACAATTACTTAGAACATTTTATGGTTCTATCTTTAATAGTTTAGGCAGGGTAAGCAAAATAAGTAACTTTTTTGGTTGATTTTTTACACCTTGTGTCCGAAAAACCTACCTAACCTATCTTACGGAACCCTATTTTTGTTCAAAATCAAATATAGCCTATATTACTCGTGGATAATGTAGCTTTCGAATGGTGAAAGAATTTTTAAAATCGGTCCAGTAGTTTATGAGCCTATTCATTACAATCAAACAAACAAACAAACAAACAAACAAACAAACAAAGTTTTCCTCTTTATAATATTAGTGTAGCCTGTATTACTCGTGGATAATGTAGCTTTCGAATGGTGAAAGAATTTTTAAAATCGGTCCAGTAGTTTATGAGCCTATTCATTACAATCAAACAAACAAACAAACAAAGTTTTCCTCTTTATAATATTAGTGTAGATTTCTAAACGCAAAGTAGTTCCTGATTGGTTAGATTCTACCAGAGCGTTGTTCATTGGTCGAACGAATAGTCGCAGTCGTAGTGGCACTTAGTAGTGGCAGGCACTGTGGCAGTGATATTTTATTTTTATACGGCAACCAACGGCAACGACATGCCCCACGTAAATGCCAATGTAAATTGCAAAATTTATATTTGCAAGCAAGTGTCGTATAGGTAAACTTGATGATAACATATTTATTACAATTTAATTATTTTAACAGAGAAAAATACATACATTGCATACATCACATCACATGATCTTAAAAATGATCTCAAACAAAATTAAAGAGCGACGGGCAATGACATCATTGGCGACGGGGGAGATTTATGCTTGTTGAGAGATCGAATCTATACTAATATTATAAAGCTGAAAAGTTTGTTTGTTTGTTTGTTTGTTTGTTTGTTTGTTTGTTTGTTTGTTTGAACGCGCTAATCTCCGAAACTACTGGTTCGAATTGAATAATTCTTTTTGTGTTGGATAGTCCACTTATCGAGGAAGGCTATAGGCTATATAACATCACGCTACAACCAATAGGAGCAAAGATATAGTGGTAAATGTGTAAAAAACGGGAGAAAGAAGTCACTATTCCACCCGGACGAAGTCGCCGGCAAAAGCTAGTCATTCATAAATGTGGAGAGTTTATGTAGAGAACGCAGCCCTGTGGAGTGGATTAGTAAGCTCAAATGGCAATGGTCAGGCAGAGGTGGCATAAATATTATGAATAAATAATCTGATAGCCGTTGCGTTGCGTGGGATAACGGGCGGGATCGTCAAAATACGGACAGTGCTCCACCGTTGACAGTACTGCCGATCTACTCCCAGCTACCGTCTGATCTTCAAGCGAAGATCTTCCAACGCGCACCGCCGGGGCAGCGGAAGTCAAGCAGAGAACGAAACACATTTAATGGGTACTGTTGTACTTATTATAACATAAATCGTTTCAAAACTTACTATCTTAGCTGTACCTTGTGTACATTAGAACCACATTATTTTAAAAGTATGGAGATATTATCTTTCTTTTTCCAATAGTTTCTCCAAAAACAATTAAATTGCAGACGATGAGTAAACACTGGGCGTTTTTAAAATTTATGTGGGCGAAAAACAATAATAAAAAAATATTTTATATATTTTTTAATAATTTACTTTTAAAAATAAGTAAGAATACCTACTTTTGAGTATTCATAGAAAAACTGAGAGAGATGTTTATGGCTGGTGGTGCTGAGTCACCAACAAAAAAAACAAAAGACTTTAAAAAACAAGGCTATTGAATGGGATGCTGAACAAAATCTCCGTAATGAATTTCCTCGAAAAACCTGTTTTTAAACTGCTATCTCATTCGTGGACATCTTGGAGTCAGAGTAAAAGGGCCATTTATGGACTGCCGACAATGGCCTAGTGGACCATTTGGCACGAAACTGGGATGGGCCAAGGCTATTTATGTAGATTTATCCTTTTTAGGGTTCCGTTCCCTATTACTAAGACTTAGCTGTCCATCTGTCTGTCTATCACCAGGTTGTACTTATCTCAAGAACCGCGATAGCTTGGCAGTTGACATTTTTACAAACTACAATGTAATTGCTGCTAGGTTGCTACAACAACAAATACTAAAAACAAAATAAAATAAATGTTTAAGGGGCGCTTTATAAAAAAGCATTATTTTGCCTTTTACCTAATCAATGGTACAGAACCGTTCGTGCACGAGTCCGACTCGCACTTGGCCAGTTTTCGGGAAGTTTAGTTTATGACTAACGCATCGCATCTACTTTCTTCTTGTCACATACTATAGATAGGTACGCATTACGATTTTAGTTTAATAAGTAAGCGTACAATACCGTACGGGGGCTATCATCATCAGTCGGATGTTTTTTTCCGGGTAAGTAGGTAGTTACAAAGTAATTAAAGTCATAATTAATCGTAAATGTTTGACTAAATTATTTCGCTTCGGACGTCACGTACGTAGCATTGCCGTAGCCCGTAGTCTGTAGCCCCGTAGCGTAGCCTAGCTAAGCGCGCTACGAAATTCTGCTGCTCTGCTACGAACCTTGCTACGATTTATTATTATTATATTTATCTATACTAATATTATAAAGCTGAAGAGTTTGTTTGTTTGTTTGTTTGTTTGTTTGTTTGTTTGTTTGTTTGTTTGAACGCGCTAATCTCCGAAACTACTGGTTCGAATTGAATAATTCTTTTTGTGTTGGATAGTCCAGTTATCGAGGAAGGCTATAGGCTATATAACATCACGCTACGACCAATAGGAGCAAAGATATAGTGGTAAATGTGTAAGAAACGGGAGAAAGAAGTCACGATTCCACGCGGACGAAGTCGCGGGCAAAAGCTAGTTAGGTTATAATATCGATGGCTTAGCGCACACTTGTACTAACTACAAAAATTGCGATTTTTACTTTTTTACTGCAAACTGTATTAATTGACGTGCTCTACCGTTTGCACTTACCCACGTGTCAATATTCCATCTCTTTCTATCAAAAACCCAGTGTCACTGCTGTATCAAGTAACAATCGGTAATGACCAAAAGTATTAAAATCCTTTATTTTTACTAATCTAGTACGAAAAATCAATAAGTGATATAAACATTCCCTCACTTTGTACAAGTTAGTGCACAAGAATATTAAGTACATTTACGATATATTATCTTACATATTACCGACAATCCAAACGTTGTAAGTGCATTTCATACTAGAACAGATTTTTTGATTCAGACAAAAAACAGATGGCGCTGCCGTCATGTAAACAATAGCTCCGTGAATAAATTTGTTTAAAAATAGTAATATTCGTCTAAACTATGTGAAATTGTGTTAAATGTGCGTGAAACTAACTGATTAATGACAACAAGTGTTATCTTTCGATAATATTAAGTGTTTCTGTAATTTCAACCAAATTATAAAGTGACCAGTAACTTTCAAAAACTTTGTTGAAGAAAAGTGCAAAGTGTTTAAAACTAGTAAATATATATTATAAACTTTAAAACTTATACCGTGGTGAAAAGACTTGATCATACAAACGCTATGTGAAAGTGTTTAGACTTTGCAACAGTTTTTATTTAATTCAAATTACGTTGATTATTGATTTTTCATAACAGACGCCTCGACCGATGCTTTGTAAACAACGACATCTATGAAAACTCATCTACACTACCATTCCATCCTCGTTTACATAAGACAGTGCTGCTTTTATTGAATTAAAAACTAGTTACGATGTCAACGTATAGAGGGCGTGATTACGCACTTTTGAGCATGGGCTCTAAAACTAACCATAAAAGCTGTAAAAGATGCAAAAAGGAGATTAAAACTCGCCAGTACTTATCATGCTTGAAATGTAATAGTACGTTTGACATTGAATGTACTGAAGTCTCAATAAAAAGATATTATTTGATGACGAAAGAAAATAGATTCAATTGGAAATGCATGAATTGTTGCGGCCGTGATCTTGCGAGTCAAATAAACACTTCTACACCTACCGGTCCAGAAAAAAATGAAAACGTGCTGTGTAACATCCCTACTGAAAACTCATTCACGTCACTACCAATTGATGATCCAGACGCCAACATACAAACATCTAATAAAAAACAACAGAAAACACTATCGCAACATTCACTTTTTGATCTATCAGCTTCCTTCAGAACTACGCACGAAGACAGTTCTCAATGCTTGCCAGACAATTCTAACGGAGAAAGCTTGTACATACAAGAGCTAAAAGAAGAGATAAAGAGACTACAAACGGAACTAGATATTGCTACCTGCGAGATAGACAATTTAAATCTAACTAACAATAACCTGAGTAAGAAATTACAAGAACGTGATCAAGAAATTCAAAACTTGTCGCGCAATAAAAACCCTACCGAAGACTGCACCAACTCAATAATCTCACCGTCGCTAACTACTATCAGACGGAAGGTAAAAAAACAACACACCGGAGAAACCACCTACAGTAGTAGCACTCTGAAACTCCAAGCTGCATCTCCTCCTTCATCTTGTCAACAACAAGGCCACATCAGCATCAACAACTGTACTCCAGGTGCCATTACTCTTCAAGAACAGGAGACTGCAGGAAGAGCGCTGCAAGAAGACGTAATTAATGCCACTTCTTCATCATCAGTACCGTCTACAGAAAAGTCTGTCAAGCACAAATTATTAATTTTAGGCGATGAACAAGTACTTGGCTTGGCAAAAAAAATACTAGAGCATAGGAAAAATAAATGGAACGACAAATACGAACCTTTTGCATTCATCAAGCCTAATACTTCTTCATCGGAAGCCCTGCAACAGTGTATTAGAAGTAAACACGGTCTTACTAAAAATGATTATGTTATTATATGTTCTGGTAGCCACGATACAAATCCAAAAAAAATGATCTCAAACTTAAGTATAGCGTTGCATGAATTACGGAATACTAATGTATTTGTATCAGCAATTAACGATAGTCGATTTTTAAATGTTAGGAAGCTAAATACGGAACTTAGAATGCTTGCCATGAATTTTTCAAACTGTTCTTTTATAAACATCAATGAAAACCAAACTCCCAGCCGATTTCTAGATGATTTATGAGTGAATTTCAACAGGTCCCTAAAAATCTTCATTCCGTGGCTTTTTTTTATCTTTAGCTTTTTTTAAAAACAAAGTCGCTTTTAGTAAAGTACTAGATAATGTAAGTATTATTGCCCAATATCTAGCAAATAACTTAAAAAACAAACGAGATATACAAGATTGAAAATTTGGTGCCACGGCGATGAAAACTGCTTGCACGGCGATGAAACAAGCGTCCATGGCAATGAAAGAACTGTGCCACGAGAATGAAGGAATCAATCCACGGCAATGAAAAACCTAATATCTTTACCTTATAAGTAATTTTGATACTTTCATATTATTTGCCAAATTTGGTAAATGTTGATGATGAATGATGTTTTACTTTACTTTGTAAAAAATATCAGTTGTAAATATATTGTATGGAAGGTTAAAATGGTTTTGTACCGTAAAAAACGTATCTCTCCTCATTTCAAAAAGTTAGAACCATGCTTAGAACCCAATTATGGTATTAACCGTTCAATTCATTTAAAAAAAACTGCCTTCAAAAAACTGACTAAAAAGCTTAAAATAACGCATTCGTCTTCTTTTCAGAAGAAACAAATTCTTTTGGAGTCGGTGCATGATGTCAAGCTTACGTACAGCGACAGTCTACACACATGCACCGACTCCAAAAGAATTTGTTTCTTCTAAATAAGAGACGAATGCGTTATTTCAAGCTTTTTATCCAGCTTTTTAAGAGCGGTTTCATTTTTAAATTATTTTGTATTTCATGATTTTAGTTATTTACCCATATCTCAAACACTACTGGACCGATTTTGATAAAACTTACACTGTACCTTAAGCGAAAATATACTTGATTTAACTAAAATAGAATCATTGCGCTATGACTTCTCGTTTTCGAGAAATCCGTGGACAAACATACAAATATACAAACATACATACACTTACGAAGTTTTGCACACGTGTTTGGAAGCCTTAACAGATCAACATACTCAAATTTTATCCAATTCTAACGATATCACATACCTACAGGTTGAATTAAATACGTCCTTTTTTTTAAGTTGGTAAAAAAGAATGTTATGATGACAGTATTCAAATAATAGAGGTATACTTATTAATAAGTTGGGTAACCTTACTCTTGGCTTAAACCAGCGGCCACAGTCTCAAACAAAAGAATCGTCTTTTTTTTTGAGATTCAGCCTCAATTAGTTCGATTGTTTTATTTTCTGCTACATCAAACATCCTTTTAATTTAGTTACCTAGCAATTTCTTTGAAGAAATAAAAAAAAACAATCAAGTATTTATCAATAATTGTTTTCGATAAACAAATACATGAAAACACGAATATTATGTCAGCGTTTTTCGAGCGTCAACTGATGTTCGTCAGATAACTCTGTGTCAAGACTTCCAAGCCTACTGCTATCGTTTTTTAGGGTTCCGTAGCCGAATGGCAAAAAACGGAACCCTTATAGTTTCGTCAAGTCTGTCTGTCTGTCTGTCTGTCTGTCTGTCTGTCTGTCTGTCTGTCTGTCTGTCTGTCTGTCTGTCTGTCCGTCCGTATGTCACAGCCACTTTATTCTGAAACTATAAGCATCACATAGCTGAAACTTGGTAGATAGGTGTATTTTGTTCACCGCTTTTCGATTCAGATACAAAAAGTAAGAAAAAATAATATTTAAGGGGGGGCTCCCATACATGAAACTAAAACCTAAAAATTTTTTTTTACTCAAACCTATGCGTGTGGGGTGTCTATGGATAGGTCTTTTAAAATGATGTTGAGGTTACTAAAACCATTTTTTCTTAAAGTGTAAGGTTTGAGATATAGACGCTTCCAAAGTGGTAAAATGGGCGTCCCCCCCCCCTCTAACTTTTGAACTAAGAAAGTGAAAATTTTGAAAAAAATATATGATGTAGATCTCAACAAAAACTTGCAACGAAAATTGGTTTGAAGGAGATCGAACCAGCAGTTTTTGAGATATTGCACATTTTTATCAACCGCAAATATAACTTTGTCTTTCATACAAACACTATGAAAAACAAAGTTATTTTTGCTGTCGCAATATATTGTGATGTTTTCGTTAAGTGAAAGTAAGTGGACCCTGAATTCAGTTAAGGGTGGCACGGAACCCTCAGTGCGCGGGTCCGACACGCACTTAACCGGTTTTTTAGTAAGTGGGATTAAGTCCATCCTTAAGACCTTTATGCTTTTGCAGGTAGGAATGGTTGAATTAAATCATACGTCGTAATAGCATATGTCAGTGCGTGTAAAAACTGTATATTTTTTGAAACACGATATTGTGACAAATTAATGTTATAAATAATTTTATAATAATAATTTGATAAATTGATTCATCGAATAAATTACAGTTTAAGAGTTTCAATTATTCACAAAAAATTCTAAAGTATCAAAAATATTTTTCCGCCTAAACGCACCAGCCTGCCAGTATCCCTTTGACTCCCGCGCCGCGCCACTCAGTTCCGCATTGGCTAAATAGGTGCGACGACGCATTCCCCTAGTGGCAACAATCATGCGCGATAGCCAGATTACTAAAAGTGTAATTTATATGATTTGTATCTTTTAATGTCTCAGTGCACGTACAAGATCGTAGGTGGGGGCCGATTTGCGTCATGTTTTTGTACCGCAAAATACTAACTCAAGTAATTTTCAAGGGGAGTGAAAGTGTTGTTTGTAATATTGTGATAGTGCTTAGGCTTAGAATGAAATACACCAATCAACGTAAAACGTAAGTTAACTCAATTACCTACAATATTGGAAATAATAATATTCAGTGTGAAATATTTTTTGCTAATTGATGAAAAAGTATAGTTTCGATTTAATATTGTGAAATCTGATACACATCGCTCTTGCAGAGGGCTAACTTGAAAAGCTATGTACTGTCAGTATTCGATACTACCTTTTTTATAGAACCTTATGCCCAATCATACCATGGTGATGAAAACATACGGCACAGAAATGAAATACTTGGCCTCGGCAATGAAAGTAAATCGTTTTAAAAGGCATGGCAATGAAATTTTTTTCATTGCCGTGTCTTTTTTTTCATTTCCATAGCAAATTTTTGCCACGGAAACCACGAAAATGAAAACACGGCAATGAGAATCGAGGCTAAAAAGTAAAATAACAAAAAAGCTTTTGTTTGTGCAAAGTAATAATAACTTCACAAATAAACATCATAGCAATAGCATTCTATCGAATGGCTAATCAAGAGGCAAAACTTATTCAAATAGAAGTTATACCTATGCACGGCGATGAAAGAAAAAATGTCCAGTAACGTGAAAATGGAATACTTAAATTTATGGCGCGAAAATGGAGGCACGTGCGGGCGTCCTTCCACGTTGAGCACTTAGGCGGCACTGCTAAGCAACGTTCAGCGGGTAGGGGGCGAGGCATAAGTCGTTAGAAAAAACAGTATTCTCTAACTTGTTAAGGACACGGAGATGAAAGGTCGTTCTGGGACAGATGTTTTTTTATTGACAATTCGTTGTTTTATTAATATATTTGAATAAATCTATTCCGTAACAATGCTTTAACTATTCACGTATTTAATAAAAATAGGTTTTAATATAAACAACCAATAGATTTTTATCAGTAAGGTATAATATGCATCAAGGTGTCGTGTGGACAAACATGGCAATGAAAGATTTCGAGGTTTCAACTTTTTTTCTGGAAAACCTATTTATCCAAATAATAAAATACTTAGTGCTTCACAAAGGCTACCATTTCAACTAATTGAAAAAAAATGATTGAACATGATTACTATGTTTTTTAGTACCGATTTCATCGATGCCACGCAGTTTTTGCTGTTGGGAAATCCACCCTTATGCTTAAAAATTAATGTTGCCATAGACTATCCTGCTTATGAGACATGCTTCATAAAACACATAGGGAAAACTCATACGAAATCTTTACCCCTTAAAACCCCCACATTAAAAGACCCAAAAAATACATATTCAAATATTAAAGGTACGATTCCATACTATTTTAAAGTTTTACCGAAAACGCAAAATAAAGATTCTATTCCCCTTCCCAGTATGCAAGCTGCATCTAATTCAGCTTCCTCAAACAATCAGTTTTTTCGTTCCCAAACAAACTGATAATGGCTTTACACTTTTTCACCAAAACTTTGCAGGTATACTCAACAAATCGGATAATCTTCAAATCATTCTTCAAGAGTTTGAAGACAATAATGTTAACATCAGTGTATTGTGTGCTACAGAAACATTCCTGAAAACAGGTGACGAGAAAAACATTAGGATCAAAGATTTTAAGTTAGCTGCTTCCTTTTGTAGACCTCATAAGAGGAGAGGTGGGTCTTGCATATTGGTTAAAAAGAACATTCCATTTCAACCAATTAAAATAACAAATGAATATGCTACCTGCAAAGCTTTTGAATGTTGTGGTATTGAAATAAAAAGTAGTAATTTAATAATATTATGTATCTATCGTACACCTGACTCTAAATTAAACATTTTCTTTACTAAATTAGAAGCCTTGCTGTTAAGACTTATGAAATCAAAAATTAAAAAAAAGATAATTATTGCTGGGGATTTCAATATTAACACGATGATCTCTGATGTGCATTCTAAAAGGCTAGTAAATATTCTTCAATCTTATGATATTCATCTGCATATAAATGAGCCCACTCGTCTTAGTAGATGTATAGACCATATTGCCAGTAATTTAAAAAGAACGAAAGGTTACGTACACGATTTGGGTATATCGGACCATAGGGCACAATCAGCTGAATTCAAATTGAATTTAAAAATAAATAAATTGGAGTGGTTCGAAATTAGAAGGGATTTTAGTAAAGACAATGTTAATAAATTCTACAATTTTATTAAAGCTTTGTCATTTTCCGACATTCTCATAGATAACAATACTAACAGCGCATTTGATAAATTTCACTCCTTATTTTCCTTGTTTTATAATTTATGCTTTCCGAAAATTGAAATTAAAATAAATAGAAAACCGAACAAAACAAAATGGATCACTAAGGGCTTAAAAAAATGCTGTAAGACAAAAAGACAACTATTTAAAACATATCAAATTGCAAATAAAGATGACAAAGCTTTACGTAGTCACGAATACAAAATATATGCCAAAACTTTAAAACGATGTATACTGGGGCTCCAGAAACAAGGCAATTTAAGATTTGTTATGAATTCCAAAAATAAGTCAAGGGCTGTTTGGAAAATAATAAATTCTCAAGTATCGGATACCCCATCTACTCCTGAATTTGAGGAAGTTCACTATAAAGGCTCAAAGATTGTACGACCAACAGAAATAGCTGACACATTTAACAATCACTTTATAGAAAATACTAACATACCTCTACAAAACAATAATGATAGTCGTAGTAAACCTGCTCTTGATCGGTGTCATTCTAGTATGTTTTTTAACCCCACTAATCCCTCCGAAATTAGTAAAATCATTTTTGAACTTAAAAACTGCAACTCTGTTGGATATGACGATATTTCGACAAGGTTAATTAAATTAGTAGCAGAACCTATAGCTAAAGTTTTGAGTCACATAGTAAATTTATCTCTCAGTGAAGGAGTATTTCCAAATGCCTTAAAAATATCATTAGTAAAGCCCCTTTTTAAAACAGGTGACAAAAATAATCCAAACAACTATAGACCAATTGCTTTAATACCAGTTTTTTCAAAGGTTTTTGAAAAAGTTGTACATACTCGTCTACTCAACTTTGTAAATACAATGAACATTATTAAAAATGAGCAAAACGGATTTCGGCAAAATCATAATACAACTCTGGCTAATTACACCCTGGTACAAAATGTAATAGAAAGTCTCGATAGTAAAATTCCCGTATTTGCATTATCTTTGGATATGAGCAAAGCATTTGATTTTGTGAAACATAACAGGCTCATCGAAAAATTAGATTACTACGGCATAAGAGGACCAGTTAAAGACTGGTTTATCAGCTATTTGAGTAATCGGTCTCAATGTGTGGTAATAAATAAAATAGAAAAAAAAGGCAACAAACTAAAAAAAATAGAATATAGATCAGAACTCAGAGAAAATAAATATGGTGTGCCACAAGGCAGCATTTTAGGACCAATGCTGTTTATTCTATATATAAATGATCTTCCTAATGTAACAAAACACAAATCGGTACTTTTTGCCGACGACACCACATTTATTATTAAAGCCAAAAACAAAGAACTTCTAGAAAAGGAATTAAACTGGACATTAACAGCAGCAATTAACTGGTTGAAAGAAAATAATCTGAAAATAAATATAGATAAGACGAAAGTAATACAGTTTCATACACACCAATCACCCAAAATCGACATTAATGTTAAATTTGAGGGTCAACTTATTCAAACTGTAAATACTATAAAATTTTTGGGCATAATTTTAGATGCAAATTGTTCATGGAAGCCGCACATAGAACACGTTTGTAGCAGACTTAGCAGATTTGTATTTGCCCTTCGCCGATTACGTGAAACAGTATCAATCGACGTAGCGATGCAAGCTTATCATGCATATGTTGTTTCCGTTTTGCAATATGGCCTTATCATCTGGGGGAATTCTGCAGACATCAATATTGCATTCAGAACGCAAAAAAAATGCATCCGCGCCCTCTCTGGCTCCGACTCTACTGATTCTTGTAGGCCCCTTTTTCAACACTTTAAAGTCCTAACACTCACCGGTCTATACATAAAACAAATAAGTATTTTTGTAAAAGAACATCCACAATTCTTTTTAATCAGACCAATTTTGACCGATAGATCACTCCGAAAGCGGCCCTCAAACCTTTTACAGCTTCCATCAGGCAGACTATCTTTATTTAAAAACAACGCCTATTCTATGGCCATAAAGGTATTTAATGCTTTGCCTGAAGACCTAAGAAAGCTCTCAGGAAACACATTTAAAAGTAAATTACATACTTGGCTTATAGAACGTACTTTTTATTCTCTCAATGAATATTTTGCTTATGAGTCCACTTAATTTATACTCAGGGTTAAGTACTTATTAAGTTTTATAGATGAATCTATTTAATTCATTGTAAATATAAGTAGGCAATTAGATTTATATTGCAATAAACGCTTATGTACATTTTGACTACTTCCCAAAAAGGTAAAGATTAATAATAAGAAATGTTGTTACTGTTATACCTTGTATAGTCCTATATATAAATTTTAATTTCGTATGTTTTAAATATTTGTACGCTACATGATAGCACATTTTGGCGCACCTTTTCTTTTACATTTAAGGAGATCTCAATGTACTTGTACCCAAATGAATGCAAATAAACTTTTGAGTTTGAGAGTTTGAGTTTGAGTTTTGAACAAATCTAACGTTTGCAACTATTTTTAAGTGCACAAATGTGCTAAGTCGCTTTGATACAGAAAAATTGTTGCTTACAAAATTATTGATAATCACTTATCTAATAATTACAGTTATTTAATAAGCAAAATTAGGTCAAAACAATGAAACTACGTAAAATTAATTATCCCAGCCGTGATCTCGCCATTTTGACGCTCTCTAATTATTTTATACTTATTTTATGTTCTATCCTGCACAATATATTTTGAGTCGGTACAATGTGTTTTTTTAAATCCTTGATTGGATAAAAAAATCAGTTACAACAAGAAGCTACAAAAAATACACTTGTGCACTAAACACTAGAACTCTAAGAATGTAAGAAAGCCTACAAGAACTGGACCGCAGACCGGCAATCACCGATATCAAATGGCACATCTGCATAGGTAGTATACGTGAAAAGAGAATATTCAGAGAAGAGATAGAAGAAAGAGACGACTTTGTCATGATGTACTATGTGTAAAGGAGAAGTCGCATTTTTTTATATAAACTTATCAGTACACACGAAAATATAAACAGTTATACAAGTGTTCGCACCGGTGGAACAATGAAGATACTTTATATGAGAATCTGTAAGAAGTAACAATAGCACATGCCAATA
Source organism: Pyrausta aurata (assembly GCA_963584085.1). Classification (NCBI taxonomy): domain Eukaryota; kingdom Metazoa; phylum Arthropoda; class Insecta; order Lepidoptera; family Crambidae; genus Pyrausta; species Pyrausta aurata. The sequence continues at coordinate 12,342,027 of OY757257.1, read as the reverse complement.
AATAACCTAATAATAATGGGGGACTTAAACGCTCAAGTCAAGGCAACGTGGTGAAGATCGCAATCTCGGCTAATACGGCAACAGAAAAGGAAGTAACAACGGACACAAAGTGGTAAAGTTCCTATTAAAGAACAATCCTACATTACCAAACTCTGTTTTCAACAAAAATCTTTTTACAAAGTGGACTTAGTGTGTGGACTATCACCCGATGGCAAGGTTAAGAACAAAATTGGCTATATTATTTCAAACAAGCTTAAGGAATTTATTGACACCGGTGTTATACGGAACAAACTTAAAATCAAATCATTGCATCGCATGGTGAGAAGCTGTTTAACCAAATGCCACAATCAAATGGTCAGGTCGATAATCCAGTCTGTCATACCTTAGTTATAGACCAACATAAACAAAGACATTTGAAAAGCTTACTTCACAAGATCTTTTGTAGATGGCTACATGTAACCTACCAACAATAGACAAATACTCGTACAACAAAATATTACTTAAGAATAAAAACTAGCACCTTCGACCACATACATACAAAACAATTAATCAGTATAATAAGCCTATATTTATGGCATTCATAGGCTATGCCAAAGCTTTATGACAGTCTTAATGAATGACCATATTTTTGGCAAAACTTAAAGGAGCAGACAACAAACAAAGTGTACATAAATAATAAAGAGAAAATTCATCACACAAAAACATCTACAAAGAAGGTCAAGCTCGGATTAAGCTAGAAACTATTCTAAAGGTACTCCATTCAAAAGAAATAGAGGAGTTAGACAAGGGGGGTTCGCTATTGCCTAAGCTCTTCTTAGCTGTTCTAGAGCAAATTTTCTGGAAAATTTACGGGGTCAATCTTGGCTTGAATATTAATGGATCTCGTCTAAATCACCTCCGCTATGCGGACAATCTAGTAAGAAGATCCCTCTTTGTTAAATCAAATGATCGGACTAGAAATGAACCCAAAGAATACCAAGATTATGACAAGAAGAGTATGAATAATCATAAATGGATTGCCCCTGGATGAAATATGTGTACCTCTGCCTCTCAATATATCTCAATGACCAGATGGACAAAAGCGATCTCTTTGTCCATCTGGTCATTGGAAAATGATAACCAATAGCTGGAAAATATACTGGAGTCTGAAAGAAATAATGAATAACAATGAACTAAATATGCACATAAAAGCAAAAACTTTCTACACATGCATTCTTCCATCAATGACATACGGCTACGAGACTTAGAAATAGAACAATAGAAAGAAGCTAGTTAGGCGTAAAATTAAGGGATAAAATAATGAGTTAGGAAAACAGAAAAAAAAACAAGTTCAAGGATGTGCTCTCTTTTATATAGATCATCTGAAGTGGGGCCACCGGGTCACGTGCTGCGCTGCACATTGAACAAATCGAGCAAGCAGGTCACTCTCTAGTATCCAAGAGATGGCGCCAGAAAGCCGGGACTATATGAATGAATATAGCAAGATGAACTCAGGCTGACCTTGGGACCACACTGGACGAGAGTGGCATCAGACAGGGTCCAATGGAAACAGTTAGAGGAGGTCTGTGCCAAAAGACACCTAGTTACGGGACATTTTATGAAGTAATGAAGGTGTAAAGTATGTAATTCGGAAATTAAATTCTTATCTTATCTCATTTTATCTTTTTCTGTTGTATTAGTAAATATTTAACATATTTTTATTATGATAAGTACCTGTTTCTCTATAAGAATAACAGCCCCGCTCCACTTAGTACATTCGTGCATTCAAATTTTTAAATTTAAGGGTTCAAATGTACTAAGTGAGGGGGGCTAGCAAGTAATTCCGCAGATTTTGTTATTAATTTGACGTATATTCATTATGAAATTTACTTATTTGTAGAACCAAAGAATATGTCTTATTATTTAATGAGATTTGATTTCCATATCATTGACGGTTTTTGTATAATTCGTGCTTCAACTTTAAAACGCTCTACTGAAAAATCAACTTTTTGTAATTAGAACAAGTGTGCGCTATGCCATCGATATATTATTATTATTTATAAGGTTCGGTGTATTTTAGGGCGCATAATTCTTGCCGATTGCGGTATCTTACTTAGACACCTATCGGAACTTATATTATTTCCTTTCATTATTTCCGCTATAACTAGACTGGGAAACAAACCTGTGTCAATGAATCGAAACTATTGATTGGTTTATAAATAGAACTGGGCCAATCGTCGAGGTATCACAGCAAACGATGAACCACACTGTAGCTTCTAAAAATAACAATTCTTTCAACTCTTTTTTTTATGTTTATATTTAAAGTTTAAAAATACATAAATAAATATTGAATCATGCTAAACACTCTTATTTGTAGTACATCATAAGTAATTTATTTTAGGTCCATATAAGTACGTTTCAAAAACTTCTCCCTGTATATAAGATTCGCCCTCTGTACATGTTGAATATTATTTATAAGTACTTATTGTTTACCTATATGTATTGAAGCTTATTTTGTCTGCCGTTTTCGGCTCGATAAATTTAATGATGTTTATACAACAATGTTGTTTTCTCCTCCTTATTATTTTGACCACAGATGGATACATCTCACAAACAGATTTATTCAGACAACTGTTTTCAGAAGTCCATAATCAAAGCCAAAAACCATTAATGCCGCGTCCCAATCACACACGCACACGCAACCATAGAGAAAGAAAAAATCTTCGCTTTAAAAAGAGCGTGCTACTTAGTGAAATTCTATAGGATTTGACAGCGAAAGACCTTATGACAGCGAGACCGTTTTCTAAGAAATAATGGATTTAGTGGATACGTCAAGTTTCCGTCGTTGGAATTTTTGAAAAATTATGAATGGATATAATTATAATTTAAGTTTTGTATAACAATTTCAGATGAAATGACTTGTGCTTTCAGCAACTGTGAAGTGCACCGAGGATACAATCCCGAAAATCATACTTTCCACCAGTAAATATGAATCATTGATAAAAAATTGAAATCCAAATTTTATAAAATTTGTGAGTGAAATCGACTCCGATGCCAAATTGTACAGTAAATTTAGGACTTCCTTTGTGATTTGCAGCCATATATCAAAGTTTCCAATAGATTAATTCAGGTATTTTCAGTAAAATAAGAAACCGTTTCTTTACACTAGGGCTTGACTAAATGATGACGTCATCAGTATCGATAAATTTTTTGACAGATTTTTTTAGGTAACCGTAATTCTTGCACAGCTTCTTCTCAGCACTGGCCCACACAACTGGCCCGAAGCTGTGCTGTGGTAAGGTCTATGTTGGAACGTGTATAAGTGTTTCTAGAATGTCTTCATACATAAATAAATAAATATGTTATTTAACAAAAATGAGGTTGTCTTGTTTATCAAATAGAAAGTATTATGTAATTAAAAGTGCATTAATTTAATTATTTTTGTTTCAATTTACATGATTTATCGTAACCTCGTCGATAAAACTTGGACCACCATAAGATACACATCACTATTGAACGCACACATGTAAAGTAACTTTTTGGTTACGCTGAAAATCCGCGTTTGTCATTCTATACTATACTACTTTCTATGCACGCAACATAAAGACATCCCACTACCCGCTAGCTAACTATGCTGTTTACATTCTCCGCAATACCGCGTCTGTCAACATGGCCTAGTACTTGCCATGCGATCATAGACCTTACTCCCTTCAGATAAGTTCTTTACTTACTCTGCCACTGCCACTCTCTTGTAACATTCAGTAAAGATCTCCGCATATTCGCAGGGCTGTACATTTCTGAAAAGCAGCGCGGGCGGAGCGGGTCAGTGCTGTAGAGATGCGCTCTTATCGATATAGCATACACAGCTAGCCGAGCTTCGTTTCGATATTTAACCCCAAATAATGGCACTAACGACATTAAGGTAAGAAATGTCTTTATCCTTAGAAACTGTTTTTAATTAGGTTTACTTTTAATTTAATTCATTACTATGTTATGTTTATATACTTAAATCCTCTCTTTATTCACATTCACTCAGAATGACAACAAACACTGGGAATATTACAACTTTGATTAGTACTTACTTTAGTAATTTAAGTATCGTTGTTGTGTAATAAGTTAATGTCCACTCCACAGTCAAATGACTCCAAGGCCCATTCAATCAGTCTTCTTTTTTAGGATCGGTCTACCTATTTACGCCTGTTAATGGGATTGAAATACACAATAACATCAAACAATAAAATAAAATTATCGACAATGATCGCTCACCAGACTCACCACTACGCACCTCCACCGCTTGCTTTCTGTAGCAAGGAGGTTCAGTACCGCGCGACTTCGGACACATGGCGGCCGGATCCAGGGGCGTACCTACCGACGCGCGGGGGCCGCTGCAGCCTGCAACCCCCCGGCTCTGATGATGGGCGCCCCGTGACACGCGCCGCGCTCCGAACATGTCCATCGCCTTGCTCGCTTTGTTGTTTCTCGGATTTTTTATCATCAAACCTTTGCCAGTAAGTTTTTTGTTTTAATAAGTGTCTTTGTTTGCGTGCTAATTACAGTATCAAACACTGTTTGAAAAATTTATGCCTATATGTCTTACAAAATGAAATCAAAGAGTCAAATAAGAGTAAAGAGGTTAAATAAGATTAAAGTCTCTGTTTTATGTATTTAATTAAGTTGTAAAACACATAAATGTAAAAAAACGAGGTTTCTAGCCCTGGTTCAGAATACCTAAGTATTGTTTAGTGCGAGCTTACATTCGAGCTAATGTAATAAACAAATACCGCAGTGCCCATAAAATTAATTCCGATAACTTGTGCGTGTTGTAACAGCATCATAATTATTGCTCCCCTATAAATTCAAACATGGCTAGTCATAAAACACCATACAAAATCCCATTTATTCTAGGATCTATCGTGAAATAAATTAGGTACAAAAATAAGGTTTCATGTTTCATGCCTTTGCCTCGTTTGACATTAGTATCGATCGTCGGAAAAACATGCGCGGTACGTCTCTATTTTCCCGCGTAAATGTGCGAAAACAACGCGAAGTAATGTGTACGTCGTACTTGGGTTTGTTTATTGATATGACTCTGAAAATAAAAGTTGAAGGGGTGGTACCTACTTCTTATCGCAGGGTTTATAAATATAGTAAAACTAACGAGGCATCCGTTCGGTAACTAGGTAACCTACATCAAGAGCGTCATTTCCTAGTGACTTTGTTGACGCGTATTATGATTATGACATACCATTTTTCTTAACTAAAACTAGCCTTCTCTAAAATCCTTTCTTCTCGTACCAATAATTAATTAATTTCAGTTTTTAAACACATGGTAGGACAGAATATTTTTGATACTGATGGATTTATAATATTTCAACATCCAATACCTACTTAGCCTATGCTCAGCAGTGATGTACTTTGGCTGATAATGATGATGGATGATGATCTACTATTACGAGAGGACGAAGTATCTAGTATTTTATTATCCTCGAATACTGGTAGATATATTTATTTATTTTTATTTAAAAACTTTATTGCACAAATAAAAGTGTACAAAAGGTGGACATAATGCTAAAAGCATTTCAGAATACAAAAAGATGTAGACAGAAAATAGGTTAAAATCCGTATCGGGATTATTGTATTAATTATAGTCAGGGTTATCTAATTATTTTCAGATTTAATTGTATAGGCGTACTCGTCATGACTCGTGTATGTGATCCACTTTAGGTAGTTCAGATCTATCCACCCATTATTTCTTATGACCCTCGTGCTAGTCGCGAGCTTGAGTGGCAGATCCGCACTTGACTCGAATAGTAATCGACCTTTATGTGCTTATGCACTTGACACAATGTAGGCCAGAGTGCTTCACTTGGGGACGGGTTAAAGAAGCTTGGGTATTCGACAGGTATGATATAAAAGTTTATTTATAAAAAAACTAATTCATAAACAATTCAAACGATTTTATTAAGCTTTAGATTTACAAAAAAAAATAATCGTTTTTATTAAGCTTTAGATTAAAAAGCCACGTATAGAAAAGCGAAATATATTATACTTAGGCCCAGTTGCGTGACCGATAGTTAACTTACGGTAAAATGTCGTTACCAGCGGTTGATTTAACTTCCATTGCATGAGTCATGAGGAGCGAATACGTCCCCGTATTTGTTCGCACAATCGTAAATATTCAACCGCTGATAACAACATTTACTTAACATATTTACAAACATGCGAATTTTTAAGTTAATTTTATATGACGTCTACCAGTTAGTCACATTCAAGTGGCTGCTATAATATAAAAAAGCTGAAATCTTACCTAACTCCCCAATTCCCATTTAATTTGTGGAAATAGTGAAAAAAAATATGCGAAAGGTGTTCTAATGCAGACATATTCCATCACAATGTCGTTGTTCCAGCTGTAATAAATAGGTACTTCCCGCCCGCCCACCGTCCGCCCTCGTCGACAAACGAAGGGCTGTTGCTATGGCAACGGTAATCCCGCAAACCGCGACGGACGGGCGGGTTGCACTCTGCACTGTATCGATTGCCTATAAATAACCTGAGCCCATGCTTTATAGTAAAAAAAATACTGAAAACCCCGGGCAACTATTCTTCCTTGAAAATCGGTTTATTTTAAGAATGTGAATTTGTTTTCACTACCTACCAAGAGGTTAAGTATAAAAAAATTTACTTATCCATATCAACACGTACCACATCTTAGGCTTCAAATTCGATTTAGCTGTTTTAATGAACGCTCCCTAAAAGAAGAGATTAGAAATTTGACACACCAATCAAGTCTACCTTCCAACGAATGTGAAGCGTTTCTACTTTCCTTACACGTGTAGGATGTAGGTTAGTTAGCTACTCGTGTGTTTTACGTAATTGCCTCTGAAGCTGAGGTATTCACAGCCAAGGCAACTAATTTCCCCGCCATTCACGCGAAGGTTTACATAGACTTCTTGATGACGCCTTTCATCTCTGAGGCTGTTTTAGACCAAATAGGTTGGATACATACTATGCATCGCTTTTATATAACTTCGTATTTAGGTACTAACTCTTACTTGAATTTCAGACCACATAGGTGGTTGGGTACTTAATATTCGTTTTATTGAATCTTCGTATGTAGGAACTAACTTTTACTTGAATTTCAGTCCAGTGCTTCTGCCGTCACTGACACATACTTACTGAGCGAAGGCCATTTCAGTGCCAATAATTGTTATCTTAGAAGAAAGAGCAAAATGTTTAGTTTAGCTTTAAGTGCTGCTTAACTAAAAGATTTTTTTTTAAATATTTTTTATTTGATGTTGGTGCTGAATAAACGTTTTTTCTTTCTTTCTTTCTTTCTTTCTTTCAGTTTAGTAATAACAGAAGTTCTTAGATGTTTGAAAAATTGATTGATAATGAATTGATTAATTGATGTTTGTTGTTTGATCTAGGGCCAGGAATCAGGTAGGTCAAACCAATAAGGTCGAAACATTACGAAATGTCTGTAAACCTTGGATCCGAAACCAAGACCGATAGATTCCGTTCCGTTCTCTAGGTAATGACCATGGGAGGTTTTAGTCATGTCATGATCACGATTCGATACGATAACGATAGATTCCGTACTCTTAAATATGTAGAGCCGCGTAAGTTGAATCGTGATTGAATTAGATTACGACTTTGTGGACATTGTTCCACCAGTTTTGTAGTTAAAAAAGTTTTAGCAGACGTTTTCAAACAGCTTTTTTTGCTTTTCAGTGCAGTGCCGAGAACCCGTGTCCTGATGGGCGGCTGTGTCCCCCTAACTGGCTGTGCTGCGAGGTGGGGTGCTGCGCGCCCCCCACGGGCCCCTCGCGCCGCGAGGAAGACCCCCACAAGGAGCACGGGTGGTATGACACACCGTGGTACGCACAATGGTAAGTATGGTATTGATGACTTACTACTATATCTTTTTCAGATAAAAGTTTTAGCCTGAGACACGTACTACATAATCGAGTGCCCTTAGTTTTGCCTTTTGCTACAATGTAACTGTTTCTTACCTTGTACTCCTAGCATGATTTGACTTACTACAAATACGTACAACAATCCATCCTAACGATGTTACGAGTAAGTAAGTTCTATCGATATCACCACCGCCGCCTAACCACCTTAAGACCCACAGTCGCTTTCACTTTTTTTGTAGTAACATGACGCCCATTTGTGTGGTGTGTAAAAGCGATGAAAAGTGCTTAGGCGGCAGAGACATAATATATTTATATTTAGGAAGGTATTACCTAAATATAAATCTATTTAAATAAAGCACATATATTTAGGCAGGGTAAGTAATTTCAAAAGCAAACCGTCTGTAAAGCCCTAAAAGGACAAAATTAGCATATATGTCCACAGACATGTACTATCCCGAGGTTCACTTTAAAGAGGGTTCGAGCGGATTCGGCCTTGACGAAGGTCGCTTTTGATCAGATAATAGCGTGTGAATTAAGTTGACGACCCGAAATGGTTACAGGCTTACTGTGTTGTTTGAACATAATTAGTAAGGGGTTTAATCCCAGTGCTTTATGACAGTCGTTTATTTTGCTTGGAAGATTGATATGTTGTTAAACTAGTTACTTATATGATTGCACATTTTGCTGAATGCCAAGGTTTCGTTCAGCAAAAGTAAGAGTAAAATCGGAGTGAAGTAGCTGCTGCTCTTGCTTAAGCGTCTATTTATTAATCTGTGGTATAAAATAAGTACCACTTTGAATAGCAATTATTCAAAGAGGTAAGTACCAATTAAGTCTTACAGCGCCGTAGCTACGGGCCAGCCAGTCGGGGCGGCTTCCAGGGGCGCAATCTTTCTTTAAGGGAGCGCATTTTGTAGGCCCGCTGACAGCAAAAGGACTCAAATAGCTACGATATACGCCTTTCTTCGATATACCCTTAACTTCCATTAGTTTCGTTCGCAACTCATGTGTACTCACGTTTTGTCTCTTAGGACGATTCTCAAAAGAATAATTCGTGCCTAAAAACCTCAGCAACTGAATTACATGAGCCGTTATCTACGTCACAGTTTGAAAAGGGTCCCCAGACTTGATAGAAGAGGTCCTATGTGTAAGCAGTTTATGGCGCGTGTAACAATCTACCCTTAACGACCCGAGAAAACCACCCTCTAACTTAATGGCCCCTAAAATCATTGTACATGGTTGTGGTTGTTCGCTGTAAGAATAACTAATGTTCTAGGTTTGTTGTTTTGTTGACAAAGAATAATTGGTTCAGTAAATACTCTAAATAAGTCATCACCGTAATGTTTTCCAAAGTTAGAAAGGTCAAAACTTCGCATTGTATAAGCAAATCTTGGTGGAAATGAAAGATTTTGTAATTATGCCCATTTGCACAATAAAAGAAAACTATAATTTGCCCATCGTATTGTATATCGACAAAATCACTGAGCAAGTAATCACTAGACATACACAAATAATTCTTGAGAGGCGACACATACAATACTTTAAGGTTTTGTTACAAGCTATGACTGTGAGAAATAAACATGCGTTTGGCACCATCCTTGCGTTGGAACTGTTTACCAAAGCCCATCAACTAATCAAACATCCTCCGCTTCCAGGTCAGTCTTATTCCTCCTCGGCACGCTGGGCGGCATCATGGTCTGCTGCATCTGGTGCCTGGTGTTCCGACGCGCATCGCACGTGTACATGTGCTCGCTGGCGTGCTGCGTGCGGCGCCCCACCTCGGAGCACGACTCCGCCGGCTCGGTGTACCCGCCGCCGCACTACAGCCGCTGCGGCTCCTTCCACCAGGCGCCGCCGCCGTATTCCGAAGTAAGTGGAAGAAGAAACCGTGCAGGATACATACCAGCACCCTATAAGTAAAATCACTACGCGCGTGCCATAACTTGGCACGTGCGTCGTCCCTTGAGGTCTGATAGAAATAAGAGAAATAAGTCATCTCGTTCTCGTCAACTTGGCTTGACTGAACCGTGGTATTAGTGTTCAACATAAAAACCCGATAATGGTTTGAGTTTACATCACATACTATAAGCTCCAAGTCACGTGGCTAGCACGTTTGAGTAAGTGAGAACGAGACAAAAACGAGAAGATTAACCTGACCAAGGGTTCTGTTTTTATCTTTGTGGAGTGTCTGTTATACTGTTGTATCGTTTATGCTGTTGTTTTTTATCTATCTATGTTTATATATCATAGGTGACGTCAAAGCCGGACCTATACCCGCTGGTAATCACGTGTGGCGACGGCGATGGCAAGGCTGGCGGCAACTACCTCATGGTGCACTACTTCCGAAACTACGTCATTAGGGCGCCAGGTAAGACCTCCCACCTATCTACTTAGCAATTCCATGTTGGGCATTGAATCGTCTTGTATCTGCTCTAACCATTTTTCACGCCAAAAATCTTACGCGTACCACAGTCCACACAGTTATGCGGGTCTTTTAAACCCTGCAAGTGGTCTGATAGTTAGTATAAGTAAATAAATGACAGTAATACTTGTCCACCAGCATGTATAATAATTTTTCAAAGTGAATTTCTTTATCAAAAGAGAATTTTAATTTAAATAAAACTATGGCTTCACCTTGTCAAGTGCACCTTAAGATGCATAATGCGTTTTGCGCGTAACGTCAATCAGTCCTGCTTAAGCCCCTTCTCCCCCTCCATTCTTAATCAGCTTGCAAGATTATGAACGAAAGACTAACTCAATTAGCAAGCTAAGACTGGACTTAGGTCCAGTTAACGAGTGAACGCAGTGAAGTGTAGACGTGCTTAAAATGTTCAATCCCGTGAAGAATATTATTAAGAAGCATGAAGGGGCTGTTCGTCTGGCAAAATTGAACGTTAAAACTGTCAGTAACTACCTCACTGCTCTAGAAGTTTCAAATATACTGTAGTAGTAAATCAATTAATTGACGATGTTATTATAATTAATTGTTTCAGGCTCTTTGTCAGCGACGAGTACTGCAGAATCTCTCAACTCCAGTTTCATATGCAACGCAGCAAATGAGGTAACTATCTAGTATAGTTAAAAAAGTGCAAAAGTATAAATTCTATCCGGAATCCGCGCGCGCCAATAATTTACCTAACACCACGATGGGTGCCAAAGTTAGGTTTGCCAAAATCACAGTGAAACTATGTAACTACACATTCACGCTTTTATTTAATGTGTCTCTTTACTTAGTTTTTTCGTGCAAAATCAAGTAACATTTCCAAAGGTCTATAATTTGGAGTTTGTTTTGGGCTAACTAGTATATTTTTAATACATGTAGTATGAATAAGAAAAGGAAACATTGTTTTTTTTTCTTATCTCCAGGCAAATTCGATCGTCCCGCCTCCGTACTCGTGTGCGAGCAACTACTCGGACTGCGGCGTGGTGTGCGGCCGGTCGCTGCTACGCTCCCTGTCCTCGTTGACGGAGCGCGCTCCTGCCGCTGCCGCCCCTGCCCTCGCCCCCGCCCCTGCCAGGACTAGGACCACCTCTGACTCGACTAATGTGCGGACTAGAGACTCGGCGCAGGCGTTTAGGGATAACCTGATTACGTCACCGGTTCAACCACTGGTAAGCGTTTGACGTATGTAGTATTGGTATATTTCGTAGACGAAGCGTGATTCTACTAATGCCGCCCCTGCCCTCGTCCCCGTCACTGCCCGGATTAGACTACTTCGGTTTCGACTAATGTGTACAAGCGGTCAGACAGTTAATGGTCTTGGTAAAAGTAACTAGTAGGTCTACCTGACGGAGTGCGCCCTTGGCACTGGCCGCCCCTGCCCTCATGCCCACTCCTGTTAGGACTGGAACCACCTCTGACTCTACTTATGTGCGGCTAGAGACTACACTAGAGACTCGACGCAGGCGTTCAAGGATAACTTGATCACATCGCATGTGCAGCCATTGGTAAGTGCTTAATGTGTTTATGGGTATAGATAGTAGTTCGACGGAGTGTCGCCGGTTCTGACTCTCGCTCCGTAAGTACCCGCTATGTCCCTATGTGGTATAAGTTAATTTCGATGTCGTAGAGCGACCCCACCGCCCCTACCCTCACCATCGCCCCTGATTCACACCTACACTGGTTGGTGGTGGAAGATCGTTTAACATACCAAATTCGTTCTGTTTTTTTCTGTGTGCTTTGTTATGTTTCAACGTTCAATCAATTACCCACGTGATGAAATGTTCCAGGACCCTACATTCGACCTAGAGTTGGAGCTGATAGACTGCGAGATGTACTGCGACGGTGGCTGCAAGCCTCGCCTGGGCGCTTCGCCCCCCGCGCACCGCCCGCCCTCCGCGGAGCCCGCATGCGACCACGAGGCCTTTGGACTGCGGCACCTGTTCGCCTGCCCCTCGCCAGATCTACCCGCCGCCTGTGATTCCCCTCCGCAGCCCACCAGCCCCACCCAGTCACGGGAGTCCACCCTCCGCCGCCCAAGCGACGAGAGGCGACACCGCAAAAAAGCCAGAGCAAGGAAGTCGAGCTTATACATGCCCTTGTCAGTGGCATACCCTGTCAGGACGTCCCGGATATCCCCAGGCGCACGGACGTCGTCCCGGTCCGCACCCGCCACGCCGTGCGGTGCGCTCGTGCCTAACCTCCTCACTTTTACTCAACGCGTCTCCGCCTCGCGCCACGGCTCCCGCTCCTCCAGACTCGAAGAAGAAAGCAACCCTCTACTGGCCGATATCGATAACGCGCGCCACGACCACAAGTTTTAAATAACGCTTTTTTTCTCACGCGTTTAAAGCGACCACCGACCGGCCTAACTCCCCGACAGCCCGGCGTGAAACCACATTCTGAATGTTGTGATTGTAATTAATCCGTGCTCAGTATAAAGTAGAGCGAACACTTACGCGTTTAAGTAGTTAGTTTAATGTTATTCAAATATATTGCATTTAAATGTAAGTAAAAGAGCTTGTTGGACCATTGTTCACTTGCCTTCTGATAAGAAATAAATTTGGGAATGCCTGGACTGTGTATTATTCGATACCTTGGCAGAAAGAATTGAATAGTGTAGCCATTTGTACTGTGTGCATTTAAAGAACAAATAATAACTTTAATAAAAGCAACACTAAAATGCACTCAGAATAAGATTTTACATGACATTATAAATAAATAATAATAGGGAGCTTTATAGTCAACTCAGTAAATAACATTGAATTATTAAGAATTCAATATAATTATTTCATATGAGGAAACTTGCTTTAACATTCAATTGTTGTATTATCCTATCCTCTTACCTAGCGTAAGTGGAGAAAATGCACATTTTACACATTATACTACTAACTAATATAAAACAGAAAGACCAGAAGGAGTCAAAGACAACGGAAAAAGTCGGATAAGCTCATTGTTGATTGATTAAACAACGTTTTGCACAGTGCACAGCTGTATAAAACATTGTTTCATTGCTTAATTAATCAGTCAGGTATCAAACGACTGCCGGGAGTCGCATAACAATGGAATTTCTATTGTGTCTCGTTCACACATACTTGATGAGTTAATATGATAATGCCTTTTCGACACAAATTTGATATATATATATTTTTTTAGTTAATTTATTTATTTTTTTTAATTGTATTTTTCTTTTTTCTGTGTTCCTTGTCTAGTCTGTGTCGAATAAAGCAATCATTCATTCATTCATTCATTCATTAATTAAAAAAATAAAATAAATTTGACATTTCCTTCCATTGACAGATAGTGTCACGTCACAGTGACAGTTGTTGCCGCTTGCTTTTGTTGTACGTTCGAACAGTTTGCTGTATTTCGGGGTTTATATATTATTCTCTGTTTAAAACCCTGTTTTCCCATTACTTTTTAATAAAATCAGGCAAGCTGTCTTCCAAAATAGACGTGGATATGAGTTTACCCACTGACTTTGGCCCCGACTCCGGGGGTAGAGTCAAGGTAAGTCAACAATCACTAAAACCTTGTCGTCAAGCCTTGTCTTGGAAGTTCCGGCTTAAATTTGTGTTGTTTTAGGGTCTTGTGATAGTAAAGCCGATAGTTTATGGAAATGTGGCTCGATATTTCGGCAAGAAGAGGGAAGAAGATGGCCACACACATCAGTGGACTGTGTACGTGAAACCTTACGCCAACGAAGATATGTCGGCGTATATCAAGAAGGTTCACTTCAAGCTCCACGAGAGCTACCTAAACCCCAACAGAATAGTCACCAAACCGCCGTACGAGCTCACAGAGACCGGGTGGGGCGAGTTCGAAATAGTTATCAAGATCTACTTCCATGACCCAAATGAAAGACCTGTAAGAATAATATTTACTTATTTCTTGCCTGAAATAGACATTTGAATTATGTGCACACATAAAGAAACTATGAATAGGTAACCTGTACAGTTTTTGTAACATGCATTCATTGTAGTACTTCCATAAATTAATCCTTTTATCACGCAATGCAATTCAAAATGATTTGTTGGTTTTACACCTCAATACTACTAACTTAACTAGGCAGCTAGATGTTAAAGTTCGAAATTTAGTTGCTATTGCTTTTCTTTTCCTACTGCCCTAAGTGTTCTTTATGAGTGAACACATATTCTAATTTTGATCTTCCAGGTAACACTATACCACATCCTCAAGCTCTTCCAATCCCCAGTCACGGAGGGGGCACCTCCGGTAGTGGGGCGAGCACTCGTCAGCGAGTCATATGAAGAGATTGTCTTCCAAGAGCCAACGCAGCTTTTGCAGCATCTACTGAGTAGTGTCAAACCGATCACTAATGGACAGTGGACGCATGATACGGACTGTGAGTAAACTTTATTTATCAACTTCACTATGTATTTGCTTTTTTGGTTTAGTTTTATTTTTCTTGCACTTTGGCTCGCTTTGTGTGTTGTCCTCACTTTTTATCTTACTTAGTGATCATAACAGTAGAAGTGAACTATTTATTTAATTATTTATTATTAAAAATTGCACTACCTACTTACATTACATCTTTAAATGAATGTGAAAACAGAATCACTGGTTACTTACTGTGTTAAAACTGAAAAATTGTGGCATATTTTTTGTCACAAATAAGGTATATTATGGGCATACATCAACCTAATATCCAGTCACTTGTAAACATGTTACCCTCAAATATAATTATTTACTATTCAGTATCTTAAAATTATACAGTTTTTTTTTATACTTAGGGTACTCATTGTCTGTGACATAATTTTTTTTATTAAATTATTAGTTTAAGTAATTCCATGTAATTACTGACTGCTTGATACCAAAATAAAAATAAAACATAATCTGTTAAGCCCCAACTAAAACGTTTGACCTTTGTGCCTGACTGTTTAATAGACCTTAAAAATAGTAAAACCACACAAGCCTCATGTAGTTTCTACTATTTGTGATGGTGCATTTCATCTTGGCTTATATTAGATTATTATATGTATAGATTACTAACCACGACATAAGGTAACTAATTCACTAATATCATCAAATATATACTTTGATATAGCAGTAAGCAAAATTTGGATATGTTTAACATATCAATAAAAAAAATATCCATATAATTATACCAATGCATAAAAACCACACCACCTAAAAATCACTAAAATTGCTTGGTAAAAATATAATTCATCAGTGACTGAGTATGTTATTAACTTGTTTTGACCATATTATAAATAACACTTGTTTTTACATTTTCAGTTGAAGATAAGAAAGAGAAAACCCTAGAAAAAATAATAGCATCTCAAGCGAAAGTCCGGAACGAAATATCCGATTTGAAAGAGAAATTACACCTAGCCAAGGAAACTATAGCCAAATTTAAAGAAGAAATAGCCAAAGTACAGAATACTGCTGGAAGTGTACCAATTGGAGTTTAGACCTTAGTAGCTTATGTTAAGATTGCATCTCTCTTACAAGACTTAATAAAATGTATGTGAATGAATTAAGATAAACCTTAATTTTGAATAGTATATAAATTGTGACAGTTAAAGTGATTAACATTAATTAACTTGCTGTATCCCTTTTTGATTGAATGCCTGACTGATATAATAATTACATACATTATTATATTTGATTGCAACATTGTACATATATTTTTGTAATATAGTAATAGTAGTTTTTCTACTCGTAATAAAATGTTTAAGATACTCATGTGATGTATTTTACATATTACAAGATCCATTTATCCACACTTAGGTATAAGTAGGTTTAATTTTATTTATTTATTTAAAGACTTTATTCCATAACTCATGGTTTACAAAGGTGGACTTAATTCTAAAAGCATTCTTTGCCAGTCAACCCTTTATGTCATGCAGAGAGATAGCAATGGGTGCAGCGAAAATAATGAACAGATTACATAAAAATGCCATAAAAAATGTTTTATGTAATTGAAACATTAATTTCTAACTTTTTTAATATAAATTGAAACATAAATTTGCATGCCGCCTGTGGCAAAACATGATGGTCTATGATGAATTTCTGTTATCAAATTTACCATGTTTTGAGCAAATAAATATATTCTATTCTATTCTATTCTAACTAAAATAAATAATATTTCATTACCTCAACGACGATAAGGTTGCATCAATATCGGTTTAGTTAACATTAGATACTCTTAAAGCAATAGGTCAATTAAATAGGACGAAAAATTACAACTGAATAATTTTCTGATGGGTTGGAAGGAATTTAAAGAAATGTAAATTCAAGTAAGTGAAAGGTTTTTGTAACTCTGCTTTGTACGAAGTAAACGGCATAACGAATTTCTAATTTCCGTATGTGTGCATACAGCTTTTCAAAGCAGACCCAAGTTTGGAATTCATAGTAATGAAGGTCAATGTTAGGACTACAATTGAAATCAATTTCAATTCAAGTCTTCACATTTTACCGCTTGATACCAGAAGGCGCTAAGTAATTATTTTTGACGTGACAACGTCTTAAATTAGGTTGCGGCTGGGAGTCACTTATGAAAAAGTGTAACGCTCGGTAACGTTACGATGAGTCACCGAACGAGAGAGAGGCCCGCCGAATGCCTTGCGTCTCTCTCCCACTCAACTATGATCGGTCTGAATCGGTCTAAAATTTGTGCAATTCTTATTTCATTCAATTCCTTGTTCCTATTGTGCAATTTAATTATATTCATATCAATAAATATTCTACCGAGAAAAAGACGTTGTCACGTAAAATCTTCGCCCGTAAAACCGACTTTACAGGCAACCATTTTTTTTTACATACTTACCCTCTTATTCATAAAAATGCAAACAGCCTAATAAACCTGTTTTAACTATAACACTGTTTTGTCTCATTCTTTCTTGACGCTGTCATCATTTAACAGAAAGTGACAAAACAGTGTAATAGCTTAAATAGGTTTCTTAGACTGTTTGAGTTATTATGAAGGGGTAAGTAGTTTACTTAATAAAATTATTCCTGGAGTTCTCTTTTTGAATCACTCGCGGTGTGATTTTCTTTTGTTAATGTTCGATTTTCGAATGGAAATCGGTTGAAATCCACACGGCAGTGGTGTTTACCCTTAATCATATGCGAGCTGATCGGGCTGATATGGCGAGGTTTTCAGTTAATTCTGATTAATTAAGTTAAAAGTTTTGAAATTTACTCCGTCCACACAAGGACAAGCAATCGCTATTGCTTAGTAGTTAGTTACGTAATAAACACTGCCGGTGATATTATTAGTATCAATTTTAATATTCGTCGACTTTTATTGATCGCTATCAATCGACTGTGGCGGTCACACGGTCTTTGTCAGGGCCAGCGTTGAAAGTAATAGGATTTGCCCGCGAATGAATGAATGACCGGAAATGTTAAGACTATGTATCATAATCGGTTCAGCCGCCTTAATATTAATATTGCTCTACCGACTTCGTTAGTGGCGGCCCCTCTCAAACAGAGATAGGCTAGATACGCAAGAGATATTATAGAGCCCAGATGTGTGCGCAATACACAAGTGCACTCTTTGTTCCTTCACTCTTATTGATTTGCTGAGACGGCAGTCGACATGAACGATGAGAGATCAGGTGCAGGGCCAACGACTAAACACTAGTGGCAATAATCCAGATGCAATATAAATTATATTGTTATTATCACGCCTAAAGGCGTTCACTGTCCACACAGTGTAAAACGTACGTGCCTTAATATCGGCCGTTGGTCCTGCGCCTGATGTCCCTCCGGTCGTGTCCGATTGCTGTCCCATCGGGCTATGAGAATGAAAGGAATAGAGAGTGCACCTGTGTTTGCGCACACACTTGTACACTAAAATATGTCGCGCGCAGTCGGTTAGTCGTTGTGACTGGCCACCGTAGTCGAAATCAGCTAGGGGGACAAGGTACTACTAATATCGGCCTACCGAATCCCGCATTTATCATACTTATCGAAAGTGGCGAAATAATTTTGTAAGATTCTTATGTACCTACTACAGGCAGTTCTTCTATAAATTGAATATAGAAACATTCGTATCGTATATATAGGTAATCGTAATCGTCGCATCTTATGCAAACATTTACTTACCTTATATCGCAATGCATCAAAAACGATTACACCAATGCAAATGAAAAATCCGTTAGACTGAACAACGACTTCACAAACATTCGAGTAAGTGGGTCATGCAGTCGATCATGCTACAGTATCATCGATATCGCGTGACGAGACGACTGACACCGGTATGCAGAGCCGTGATTAGCTTTTGCCTGCTAACAGACTAATAATAGGTACCTATGTACTTTTGCAATTATTATTGCTATGGACGAACTTTGTTTTAATGGTTTATAGTAAAATGGTTATCCAGAAAGTTGCAGGTTCGAGTCCCGCCCGTGCGGAAATTTGGTTTCTTATTTCATCATTAAGAATTTGGTGTTTTAGTTGGATTTAGTACTTGCCAGCCAGACCAAGATGTTCGCATTGAGAAAAAACATAACGTTTTTCGACCGTTTCTTGCAACCACTGTGGCCAATCTTGCTGAGGTTAACAACATAGGAAGATACATGGCCTTACTACAAATAAATAAAAAAGGTTTGAACTACTGTTTAAAAATGATAAGCGACTAAAGTGAAATGTGTGTCAACCTTATGTCATTTGACTTGATTGACGTTGATTTTAAACTAGCCTTAGCAAAGAGGATAGAACCACTACGTTTTAATTAATTATAATATATAATATATTAATTATCGTTATAATTTTGATTGTTCGTAGTGGCGACCCGCTGAGCCTTAGTATATTTAAACAGTTAAGGCAGACATACTCTGCACGACTATTAATTAATTTATCTTCTAAACCAAGAATTTGCTCAGTGCCTCTATTAAATGCTTGTCGTTAAATCCTGTTATTGAGATATCCAGATCCATACAGTGTTTTCACCTCGCTTGAAAATTCTTCAAACTAACGGATTAACATACAAATTATGGGTTCTTGGTACAAGTTGTAAAGCCAAGCAATCACGGGGAATAATCATTTTGTTTGAATTTCCGTTCAATGACATGCCCTCTGATGCGTCAGTAGAACTTACAACGTTACTGAGGTCACTCACACACCACCTACCTTCTATCAGCGACAATTCGACATGTCGATGAAACACCACTGAATATTTTTTATAGTCGGTAACTTAGTAGGACTACATACACAGTTACAGGCATTCTGAAACTTACTCATTTAATTTAAGTACTTTAGTACGTTCCGGGACACTACTCCAGACACAATAGATGTTTTATTGTTTTCACGCCTGGCGTTCACTGTCCCGGAACGTGTTAAGAAAAACACTAACAATGTACATAAATTATATTATACCGACAGCGTTCTCCCATATCAGGCCATATCAATTCATAAAAGTTCAAAGCATATAACCTAGAAGTTCATTTCACAATGTAACTTACAGTTTATTTCTCAAAGTAAACGGAAAAAACGTTGAAAATTTGACCCAACTTCGTGATAGTTTTCTATCGAGTAAATTTTATTCTATCGTGTTTTCGCTTAATACTTAATTTTTCGGGACATGCTTGGTTTATCTTCTAGTCTAAACAGAACACAACGCGTCCCCTTTGAGCAGCCTTAATGAATGGCGCTACAATTATCGTATTACAAGACGTAGGAACTCGAAGCTTGAAAGCACGAAGCATTAAGCTCAGCACGCGATTAGCCACTTGTTGACAACTCCAAGGGCACGGGAGCTTTCTCGAGGTTACCTAACGCTCTTTGCTAGTCAATGTTTGTCGAAGTTCTGCGTCATCCATCATTGGAAGTATTCACAATAATTTGTTGGGCTCGGTTGTACCATTTTACTTTAACCTGACTCTAACCGCCAGCCATATTTTTTGTAGTCACCGTCAGATATTTTGTAGCAGATAAGGCGATCTGGCAATAGTTGCTTAAATTACAAGTTACCATTAATATCTGAGCAGATCCTAGTTAATAACTAATTAGAAACTTCAAGATTATCTAAGTATTTAATGGCAGACTCAAAATACGATTAAATTCATTCATAATTGTTATCATCTGCCTGAATGAATTTTATGTTTTCACTTTGTCATCGTTGGAAAAGCTATCAAACCGACACGTCTAATTTTGACGAGGTCGAGTTAAAGTAAAGGTTTCAATTAGTTTATCCTTACCAGCACTGTATCAGTATAGTAACGTCTGAGGCACACATTAATGATTGATAAATTAACTTTCATACCTAGTTCTTACTTTACTTTCATACTTATTTCTGAGAAAGAATCAGTCAAAAATTTATAAAAATTTGTCACACTTTATTAAAACATTTACGGTACACAATCCACAACACCAAAACTTTGAGCAATATGAATATCTTCGTATACATAAACTTTCAACAAAAATAGTTCTTAACACATTATCACTTCCTTAAGTTAAAAAGTTACATATCTCCTAGTTAAATAACACGTAAATAAAACTCTCTTAATCTAGACTTTAGAATTAAAACCAACTGTTTTCTTTTTTCATCTTATCTCTATGCCTCCCCTTCATTTCCAGCGTTTGGAATATTTCGGAGAGCTTGTTCAAATTCTGAGACGGGCTCTGCGGCAACTGCTGCAGTTTGCACGACTTGTCCTCTTCTTTTATACAGTAGTCGAAGGTCTGCCTCTCTCTTAGACATAGCAGCTTCCCAGTCTCAGGCATGGAGGATAACTTAGCCACTTGCATCGCGGCTTTTTTGAACCTCGTCTTAGGTGAAACTTTTGGCTCCTCAATCTTTTCTGCCTCTTCTTCTTTTTTCGGCGTCAGCTTCCGTCTCGGTATCGACGTATCCCGTTTCTTAACTTTCATAGAGTTCAAATAGATAGGCTCTATCACATCATAGGTGTTCTCTCTTAAAAGCTGCTGCGGTTTTTTGTCCAGATCCAGAGAGTTTTTCCTGACGAACCCGTGTATCTTTAACGGTGTTAGCGGCTTCAGCATATCATGGAGCTTCATCGGTGTGTGCTGCAGGTCTGTCCTCTCATTTTTATCCAGATCGAAAAGGATCACTTTGGGCTTATTTTTCTCTGTCTTCTGTCCAATAGCGGGTAACGGGTGGAAAGGTGAGAGGTTCGGTTTGATCTGTATGTCGTTTTCGAGCATTCTCGATTGCGCCGTTTTGTTTTTCCGCGTGTTATGTTTTCTTGGCGCGTAGATGGTGGTGAGGGCGCGCGTTTTGTTCGGGTCGAGGGGCGCGAGTGCGTCAGGGAGCATGGGTCGTGCGGGCGCGCGCGCGGCCGGCCTCCGACTCGCGGTGGCGGCCTTGGGCGGCGTGGTGATGGGCGGCGATCGAGCGGCCGCTGGGCGGACCCGCTGGCCGGCAGGACCGGACTACGCGACGCACTGTCCGCGCCGCCAGCTCATCAAATTGATTACGATCTCCGATAGACGATTTTTTATTGAAATGTTGCGGGACGTCACGGGGGAAATCGGTTGACAGTATAACTTTTTTTATTGAAATGTCAGGTTGAAGATTTTTAAAACAGTTTTTTTTTACAAAGTTTCTATGTGTTAAAAAGTTTGTATCCAAAGAGTCTCTCATGCCACTTCTCGTATGTATGATCATGATCCATATTATCTCACACGTACTACTCTGCCTAGCCTACACGTTTTCAGAAAGATTTCACCTCAATATGGGTAACGTATTTTGATTATTGCTCTTTCACATTGTTGTAACTAATTCATGTATTATAGGATAGTTACCAACTTAGAAGGCAATTTTTGCTGAACGAACGTTGGAGTCCAAGTCTATGGAGTTAAATGGAATGGATTAGGATTACCATAGAATTTTACATTTCTACCTGAACCTGACCTTTGATGATTGTCAACTGACCTATCAATCATATTGATTCATAAAGTGAATTTAAATCTAAGATTTAAATAGTTACTTGGTACTTTTAGCGCTACACAAACATTGAAACAAGGGCCATTACAGGCAATCGGTGGTCGTTACACCACACCACGTGTACACATGTGTGGTCATTATGTACTCGTACTATCGATCGGTTGACCTTCAGCCGTACGATAACTATCTGTTATTAGAGTGCTCATTGAATATTTAGTTAAATTTAAAAAACAACTAATTAAATAGCACTAAGGTTTATTAAGGTAGTCTAAACATATGAAAAACCCTAGGCAACTTTGTACATTTACTCATCAAAATCCTCTTTTGGTAGATACCCAAAAATACCCGCAACGCAGATGCTCTTTTGAACAACTTTGTAGACTCTGTAGCCAAGTTAAAATATTGCGCACCTGTTCATAAGTAAATATTATGTACATACTTATAAAAAATAAAACTTATCAACTAATTCCGTAGCTACGAAATCAAAATAATAATTCCTGTTAGTTCTCATGCTACGAAAATGTCGTAGCGCTGTCCTCTCCCAACTTTCGTAGTCTACGGGAGACTTAATAGCCAGCTACGAAAATCTCGTAGCAGTGGCTACGAAAAACCGTAACAGCATGGAAAAAAGCTTTGATTTCATTGATTTATTTCAATCAAGTCACATAAATGTTAGTTAATTTTGTTAAGAAGATTACCATTACTTTACCTATAGTTTAGGAACCTAACTGTTATCGCCAGCAGCCTTCGATCGAAACTTTGGAAAAGTTTTCTGTATTAGAGAATGTTTTAAAGGCAGATATTTATCGTTTAAAAATTACCTTATTATGGTATTATCCATCGACCATGTCCTGAGAGAACACAGCTGGAAAAAGACTTATTCACTTCAAGGTATGGGAAAATGGCACATTGATGTAGAAATGCGCATTGAAAGGTAATGCCAAGGCTAGAATTAATAACTTAGCAATAGGGTAGGCTTCGCAAACTACTTAATTGGCTTAAGAGGCTTGTGCACGTGGCTCTATGTTTATTAAAATTTATGGTCGATGCCTATGAAGGCTTGATTGAGGTTTAAGGAATGTGTTACAAAAGCAGCAATGATCTTGATCCGCAAAAATACCCTGAATGCACTTAATATGTGAAACCATAAAATTGAGTGTATGAATTAAACATCCCTTATATTCTCGTGTGTTACTGGGTAAATTGATTGTTATTTTTATACCAATTACTAACGGTTCCCAACGACTGCGTTTGCGCGTATTGAGTTCGTTCCCTACCCACCCGTCGCAGAGTGTTTTATAGCCTAAGGGCCTTTTTTTCAATGGTCAGATAAAACTTATATCAGACTGATAAGTTATAAAGCGACAGATTTAAAAAAATTTAAATTACGTATGATTGCTGACAATTAGGTGACGTTTTCAAATTAGCCATATTGTATTTTGTTCGACGAATATTTCTTATCTGACTATTAAAAAAACAGCCATAGACCTGATAAATAAGCTATCCAACACAAAAATGATTCTTTAAATCGGTCCAGAAGTTCCTGAAATTAGTGCGTTTAAACAAAGAAATAAACTCTTCAGCTTATAATGTTAGCATAGATAAACCGTCACTATGCAATCTAAAGATTTTTAATTTGAAAATATCAACATATCGTACTAAAACTAACTTAACTCGTCAAGTATGTGTGAACGAGACACAATAGAAATTCCATTATTATGCGACTCCCGGGAGTCGTTTGATACCTGACTGATTACTGAAACCGACCATAGTGCAAACATGCCTGTAGTTTTATCCCTTCTGGCACACTCAAATGCCGATTACGTTAATCAGCCAACCCAATCATTCTTTCGTCCATTACAGCTATGAAACCTGATATTTTACTCACCGTAATGACGATAGTTTGACTTCACATTAGTGACCGCAACTAAAAACAAATTCAGGTCAAGCGCATACAATGTCGTTGGGCCGAGGACAAATCATAGGGTGTCTGTAGAGATTTGATAGATTATGGCCACTGAATAGCTAAATAAATCTTTATATATATATTCAGTGATTGTGGCCACTAGACGGCCGTCATGCTATCGATCCATATATTTGTTTTTGGAGGTAACGTGTACTGAAATTGATAGTGTCATGATAACTTACGAGCCACACCACACGCATAGATTTGAGTATGCACGCATGATTTAGTTTCATGTATGGAGCCCCCTCTCACTTTTATATCATTATTTTTTACTTTATGTATATGAATAGTAAAGCTGTGTATACAACTTCTTACCAAAAAAAAAAATAAAAAAATAAAATAAATGATTTTATTTGCTTAAACATTTCCATTACATAATATAATATATGAAACCACCCTATTAAGCAATTTGAGAAATGCTTGTGTTAGGAAGTTTCAGCTGCGTAATGCTAATAGTTTCAGAATGAAGTAGTTGTAACATTATATTGTATTTTCTCTGCATAGACCTATGGTTGACTGGTAAAAAATGCTTTTAGCATTCAATCCGCCATATGTACCTTTTGTTTGTGCATAAGTATTTTAAATAAATAAATAACATGCGGGAGGACAGACTTGACGAAACTATAAGGCTTCCGTTTTTTTGCCATTCGGCTACAGAATCTTAAAAACAGGTACTGCCTGTTTTTCTTATTATTACTGTTTCGTAGCCGTAGTAGTAACCACAAGATATTGGCTCTATAGTAAATTTATTGCCAAAATCTTTTCTCTTACCTAATTTCGATTACGTAAGTACCACAATTATTTACACTCAACTATACTTTCCACCATTTACAATAGTTATTTAATCTGACTAATAATCGAAGGTTTAAAGTGAATGTGTAATAATGTAGAGTATCGGAATCGAACCTACTGTCTCACGCTATTTGACCTTTCGGACTACCTACCTGATAAACATCTGCCCTTGGCAGGTCTACGCAGAAGTGATTCACAAAATGCGTTACGTTCCGTGAACTTGACCCGAACTAATAGCAGGTTCTCAATGCAAAGTGATTTCAATAGCAAAACTGAGTCAGCGGTGAAAAAGCCGCATACATTTGTGAGGCATGTTTTTTATGGAAAGTCCCTGCTACGTGCATGCTACATATGTGTCTGTGTGTAACTGTGAACTGTACAAAAAAGATACCTCACAAAACCTAGTGTGTGTACATTACGTTAGTTATACATGTACATTCTTTGGTTGTATCTACAGTTCTGATCGTATTCGTTTATGAATTTCAGGGTAAAATTCAAAGACTTCTTTTAAAACTACACTCGTGACAACTTTGTAATAATGAGTATTTTTACTAATATCATTAATTATTATAGTACCGACTTAATTGTACTGATTTATTGTTAGCGTCTCCTCAATATAACGTGCTATGGTTAAAATAACTGGCGCGTAGTGTGTAATATTTTCATTAACACTTTATCGGTAGCGTATTTCGTAATCATACGTAATATCGTACAAAATTCACGAGCGTGTTATCATTCGTATGACGTCACGCGGTGTCTGACGTGTGCGAATGTCAAATATCTCAATGCCAAATCAGTAGTCGGCTGTCATTGGTCGTACCCGCAGTCACGGGGCGCGAAAGTGATAATCAGCTGTTTGTTTTACACTCAAAAGTAAAATCTTGAATCAAATGTACCTGTTACTGTGATATTTAACTTATTATTTAGTAGTGTGTCCTCTGAGGGCGAAGTTTTGCTGTGGATGAGACAATAATAAGGTAAAAATATCATGTTTTTAAATAAGCGTGTAGCGTTCATAATGATGGTGTCCCTTCCCTCCATTATTGATTTTATGGAAACCGCGCACAACTACACACGCGTGATTTTGGCGCGCTTTTTCAAAAAAGTTTTTGAAGTTTAGAAAATGTGAAATGCAGCAGCATACTCAGCAGAGTATGATAAATAATTCTGGTTTTTGACTTGTGTTTATCAAATAGGCAGTGTTAAGACTGGTATTTAGGTTATCTTTCGTGGGCAATGCATTCTATTATTCGTCGTATTATTCATTCTATGACCTCGAAAAAGTTAACTTAATAAAGTTCAAAAATCTCCTAAATTTCCGCGCTATAACATAATCTAGTACAATCCTGAAAAGAATCGGCTCTTTGTTCATATCCATAATGTTATGAGTGTCTGCGTCCTCCCTCATGTTCATATAGGTTTATGCTTGTCATATTATACCTACATGTCTAGAGGTGCATAATCACAGTTTATGTATCCGGCCTATGATTGAGACAGGCAGGCACAGACATATCATGGTCACGCCTGAATAAAGGGTAAACATATAGGTATATATCATGGCGATGCGGAAAGATTCTGAAACTGCAGCATGTGTTTCGATAAGATTACGTAGTTGGTTATCAAGATATCATTCATGTCATAAAAATCTTAACAATAATGATAAATGCGTGCTGTTTCCAAGTGGAATTACAATCATTTTCTAAGTGGAATTCTCTTGCGGTCATTCAGATATAAGGCCACTTACTGTTCAAATGAGATTTGATCGTAACCGGCGCGGCGGCGCTAATGTGTCGATACTTTTACGATGTCCTCATAAATTCTTTTTTAATTTTTTCGTTGTATAAAGTCCTCGTTAATTCTATTCAATTCTCCTCACTAGCTGTTAGGTTAAGCTGTAGATCCTGGCTACTCGTGCATGATTTCCAGTGGTGGGAAATGACCCTTTGGTGATAGAGTCTGTTTGTGCTGCCTAGGGATGGGGTCTTTAGGTGTAAAAAGCATTGCATAGCCAATGTGCAAACTATGCAATATCTCCTGTTTACACTGATATCTTTTTAGATAGGCTAACATTGTATCGCTGAATTCGGAGGGAAATTCTGCGATCTCGTGTCTTATAAAGTTTTGACGTCGTTTTACGATAAATCTTCCATACAATAGTTACTTATAAAAACACAAACAGTGTAACATAATTTCCTTAAATTAGTGTCTGTCTGTCGCTTTTATTATCTCTTACTGTTTTGTGTATCCTTTCAAGGTTGTAGACTAATTAACGCTACAAGTTGAATAATTACGAGTGAATGTATACTACTCAATGAAGTGAAGTTAGTTTGATTAGCTTAATGTTGTACATGTTTGTAAAGACTTGAGTATTTCGTGTTACTCGTGTCTAGCGTTGATGTTTATTCCAATCTACCTGGGCTGAGAAGATTTTGTTTATTATTTGACTCTAGTAAGAGATTGCGTTTAACTCCGTTAGCACCTGTTATTGCGTTCTGTAATTAATTCTTTTTCGAAACAAATGCTTTAGGGAAAACTTAGTTAAACTTATTATAACTCGTGCTTACATAGTCCTAATGTATGACTGGTAGAGAACACCACAAGGCTTTCATCTATCTTTTTTCTTTTGTCTGTGAAATAAATACTAAATAAATAAGAGCTTTGAAACGAAGGTAGCATTTTTTTTATTATTTGGGAACTCAACTTTTTTTTTGTACTTACATAATTTAAATTTTGTAACTAAATACGCGATTTATCCCACAGGCTAACTGACTATGGACTTCGTCATCGGCGGCCTAGCCGGCGCCGGGGCGACCATACTCACCAACCCTATGGACGTGGTCAAGACTCGCATGCAGCTTCAGGGCGAGTTAGTCGCGCGAGGCGCAGCACCTCAACTATACAAGGGAACTATACACGCGTTATACGTCATCGGAAAGGGTGATGGGATTCTGGCGCTGCAGAAAGGCCTAGCGCCTGCTATGCTGCTTGGCCTCACCATGAACTCCGTTAGGTTAGTGGATAAAGATGAAATATGAAACCAAAAATTGCGAACGGGCGGGACTCGAACCAGCATCAGCGACTCGAACCAGAATTTCGCGCGGTCGGACCGACAGCACGGTAGCTCAATTGGAAGAGCAGTTGGCCTGGTTAGCCAGAAAGATGCTGGTTCGAGTCCCGCCCGTGCGCAATTTTTGGTTTCATATGAGTGTTAAAAATATTGTAAAGAACCATAGTGGATAAAGAGCTAGAGTAATTAGATATGCCTAAGGTTAGTGGACCAGTAGAGAAGAAGCAGCGGACAGCCTAGATGGCTTTGTAAACATTTTAGTCACCTAGTTGCTGCTATTGGCTACTTTTTTTGATCCCAGGTTCACACCAACTAAACACAGACATGGCCACACCAACCATGCGGTTATTGCTATTAAGTTACCTACTTCCTTATGCCCTATGCCTATCCTAGGCTCTAAGTATAATGAGCAGCATAGAATATACACACCTATTTCTTAATCTGCAGTGCTACAAGAGGTTATATGTAAGGCAGTTTCTGAAAAGTAGCTATTATTCGGAAAACAATACAATTTACCGCAAAAAAAAACTTTCTTCTGGCCAGATTAGGAGGGTATCACATGGCGACTTCACACGGCTTGACGAAGAACAAGGCCGGTGAGACGGTGCTGGTAAAAGCCATGTTCTGGTCTGGAGTCACGGGCGTGCTGGGAGCTTTAGCCGGGAACCCAGCGTTCCTGCTGAAGACGAGAATACAGGCTTCTGCTCACCCTAGCATAGCAGTTGGCAGGCAGCATAGATATAAAGGTAAGAGTGAGATTACACATATGTGTAACCGACGTGCCTCGTAACTTTTGTTTGCTAATATCATCCTATGGCCAAGGCCAATCGATCTTACATGGCCGCTAATGAGACTTCTTCACTTTCAATAGTGCAGCCGTGCTTATAAAACACTGTCTTTAAAAATTCTGTCCTATGTCGTCTTCTCTACAAAAATGACTGCTGAGATTGATAATTACACTTACAAGCATGCGCATAGACACTTTCACACAAATACATTTTATTGTATGTAACGTGTTTTCTCCTTGTATTTTATTTTTTATTTATTGTACAATTCCCCTAAAGTTGCTGCATACACTTTGCTCATTCATACCTTGGTCATTGTCATATATATCACGAGGTGGTGAGAGCCTGATGTCCTGTAATACAGGTATTCGATACCTAGCATAGGCATCAGTCTAGCACTTACGTCGCACTTACGTTGTTTAAAGATAGTATAGTATAATTTTTGCTAATGTTGTTTTTCAGTGTATGTATGAGTAAATAACAAGGTGAGCTGAGGTTCACTGTTGGTCATTAGTAAAAAAAGGAAAACAATGTTCCACCCACAGCGCATTTATCCCCAAGCTCTCAATGCCGTCCTACGGCTGATCTGTTTTATCACCATTAGCTTCATCTTACAGGTCTAGTCGACGCCTGCCGCACCGTTTACAGAATGGACGGCATCAAGGGCTTCTGGACTGGTGGTAACGCCACCTGCATCAGAATGGTCATCGGCAGCGCTACACAGCTCCCGACCTTCACTTTGTATGTATCATTTATTTATTTGCTTATTCGATATTTAGAGATAATAGCGAACCAGGGCCGTTCAGGAGGCGGACTGACCTCGCTGGGATTCGCTACATGGAAGACGCACATGTGGTACTTACGTAAAACCCTTTGCTGGTGGAGTCTGATTTTATACAACGTATGGAAGAATACTAGTTTTATTTACTATCCGGCCCGTCGCCCCGTAAGATACACATATTTTTCTGATGACTTGATTTAGTAGCAAACCATCGTTATGATGTTGCTCAAGCTGGTATCGCTTATAATACCAAAAGCGTCGCGACGCTACTTTACCGATGCTGTATTTGCAATATAAACAAGACCTACAGTCCATTCAACTATGTGAATGGTTTCAAATAATTCTTATTTGAATGAAAGGCACTATTGATATTTTGTGCTAGAGATCAGTAAATTATAACTTGCGATGGCGGAAATCACAGTTTACGAGTGGACAGCATCCGGCGGCATGATGTTTACGATTCTATCTTTCCCAAAGAAATAGAGTTGCATGTTTCAGACTGTCCGTATTTTTTTTATTATTAAATTGATTTCTTATTTAATTAGTATGCAATGTAAAGTCCATTCAACTTATAATTCTAAATGTTGTACCTATTATGACTATGACTTATTTATGCTGAATTAAATGAATAATAAATAATATTTTCAATCATCTCTAGAGCAAAAGAGTACTTGTCAGCCCACGGGTACTTCCACCAGTCTCCGGTGGCCCTCGCCTTCGTCGCCAGCCTCGGCAGCGGCGTGCTGTGCGTCCTGATCGAAACGCCTCTCGACGTTGCAAATACGCGACTTTATAATCAAGGTAACACCCATTTTCAATGTTACATTGGTGCTTTTAATGTTTCGAAGTTCGCTCGGTTTCGCACGGATTCTTCGGACTCGATGTTTTTGCAGGCTACCCGACTTTTATAATCTATGTTCGTAGTAATAACTAAATTAAATACGTAAAAGTTGTTGTAACTAGATTTGAGTACGCTCGTTATTTTTATTATCCATGTAATTGTAATTTCTAAGTGAGTGAATTATATGTAATTCTTTTGAGAAATAAAGTCTTAACTGTATGTTTTTGCGGTTCATAATGTAAAGATTCGTTCGGAATGTTATTTTTTGGGTTAACAATACGGATGTTTCTTTTCATTGTGTTTTACATCATTTTCTTATTGGCTTTTCGTTCACAAGATGGGTTACCGCTATATTATCGTTTACCTTTAAACGCAATTACTCGTAATTCTGTGCATTCGGTATTTCTGCAATGTTTTGCGTCATTCGTCTCATTTATTTACACTCCATTTACTACTAACATCACCATCTTCATCGCTTATTGTACTTATTGTTTTACTATGGGGGCATGGGTAAGTCAACATTTCATTATCTATCGTATTTTAATAATCACTAAACCAATTTTCAATATATTACAAGGCTGAACATCAGATATATATAATGTTATAGATTGAAGAGTGAACCCCTAATGCATAATATTATTAATTCAATTATTTAAAGACTTTAAAGAACAAATAATGTTGTGTGGGCTTAATGTTTAAAGCATTCTCTGCCCGTCAAACCTATGTTTCATATTCAAGCTTCTACCCTGTTAAGAATTTGAAATTCGCTTAAGTACATATCTGATCTTTACTTAACTAATAGCCTGTTCAAAACCCTCAAATTTCTATTACAGCGTCAGCATCGACAGGCCAGCAACTCTACACAGGAGTGTGGGATTGCATCACGAAAACCTACAAGACAGAAGGCTTCCACGGCATGTATAAAGGACTTGGCCCCCTCTACCTCAGGATAGCTCCTCACACAACAATTTCTTTGGTCATATGGGACATGCTGAATAATGTATTTATAAAATATAAAAAAAATTGTTGAAGACTTGAGTGTTTCTCTTCCCTTACGAAACTATATACCTTTATACGATATACGTATTTTTAATTATTATCTGCGTGAAGCACAGAAGATATAAATTGAAGAGTACAGAACCGTAGAGTAGACGTTGATAGGTGCAGTGCTACAACGATCTTCTGGCCGATAAAAAATCATTTAATTTAGGAACTTTATTTAAGGAGTTTAGCTTTGTGGTATTTTAAAATTATAATATATTTTATTTAAAAAAAAACGTTAGGAAAATGAAATATTAGGAAAAATTTAGAAAAATCTTGTAGGATTGGGGAGATTTGGATACGCTGGATCTGAGAACCGTATTTGACAAGATGACAGGCGTTATTTTCACCCGGCCAAAAGATCATAGTCGCACTGTAGAATACTTGACAAATGAAACCGATTGACTTTAAAAAATACATTTATTCCAAGCGTATCAATCAACAGTATTCATTCGATTCATAATCGGCGGCGTAAAGTGTAACTCCCAATCTACATCCATCGAACTGCAATCCGAGCTGACGTCATCATCTTCACAAGAACAGCTCGAAGATTCCACTAGGTCCTCTCTCTCGAAGTCGTTGCAGGTGCAGTCAGGGTTGTTAGGGTCATACGGTAGTAGCCCAACGGCCTGCTTATAAGCCCTCATACAGGTTCTCTCGCAGACCTCAGGGTGATAAGGGTCCTGCCACACTTGATCCACCGCCTGTCTAATCAGCCGTCGCTTCTTTCTTTCCAACTTCGCAATCTTTTCCTGGTTGTCAGGTCGCGCTATTTTATAAACCAGCGGAGTGCACTCTTGGTTGCTTTCAGCGTTCTCTGGCGTCACCTGCATGTGGTAAATCGAGTTAAATCATCTATTTCTTAAATATAGGCCAAGTGCGAGTCGGACCCGCGCACTAAGTGTTCCGTGCCAACTTTAAACAGAATTCGAGATCCTCTTACTTTCACCTAGCTAACATATCAAAATATTTTTGACAGCAAAAATTACTTAATTTTTCTTAGTGTTTCTGTGGAGGACAGTTACATTTTGCGGTTATTGAAAATGTACTATATCTCAGAAACTATCAATTCGATCTCGTTCAAACCAATTTTCGTTGAAATTATTTGAAATTATTATCTACATCACGTATTTTTTTCCATTTTTTTCTCTTTCTTGGTTTAAGTTAGAGAGGGCGAGGATATGTGTACTGGTGTTACTAACCACGTAGCCTTTAAGTTAGGGATTGTAGAGTTAGAAGCTTGGCTCTAAAAATATCTGATAACTTTACGGCAGCTTAAATAATTTATTCAAAGTAAATATACCTGCATCTGCACCCGGTACTCCCCGTTGACCTTGCATACCACCAGCGTGGGCTGGGCTTCTGAACGTTTTTTAGGCTTCTTCATGCGCTTGTGCCCGGCCACGGTGCTCCTTTGCTGCTTAGCCTTGTTCAGCTTCCTGAGCAGACGCTTTGATATGGCACCAGGCTTCCAGCCTCTTGCTATCTCCTGTAAAGGTTACGGGGGAAATGAAAAAGTGGTTCTTTTAATACATAGTTTATATTTCAAGAATATTTTATTCAAAAATAAAACGAAAAAAATATTAATAAAAAACTTCTTACTTTTATTGAGTTATTTAAGCTGAAGTGTATTCGCTGTGTGCGAAGCTGCGAAGTAGGTGATGGGGCAACCCAAAATCGATGATAGCGCTCGCAGTGACAAAAAAATAGGTAAGCGGACACGTCTGACACCATTTCTATTTTAGTTTTATTTAATTTTAGTAAAAAATTTACGTAACAGATAAAACAATATTTCATTAAGATAACTTTTGTTTAATTTCTTTTCGTAGTGACACCCAGCCATTTGTCGTCCTCTAATAGTTTTGCGACGCGTCGTTGCGCACGGTCCAATAAAGAATATTCTGATTTACCGTAGCTATAAGTGAGTCCGGCCGTAAATCAAGCGAAATTACCGTCTTCATTCGAACTTATTGAAGTTTTCCCAGTCCCCACGCTTTATATGTAGCAGGAGGTGGACTACGGTAAAAAATATGGTTGCGCAGAAATTTTATTTGTATCGGAAATCCGCAAGACTCATGTTCTTCTTTATAAACTTAAGAGCTTCGCTCTTGAAACATTAATGTTAAGTGAACAAAATAAAAAGCATATACCATGTCACAATACATTTTTATATCGTTACACTTACAGAAACCAAACGTTACAAAATTTAACTTATCACGTTACCAAATGTCACTTGCACTTAAGACTCTATATCTTAATTAAACGAAGGTACACTACAAATTCGACTTCACCAAAAATAATCGTTGGGTACATCAGCGCAGCTGCTGTATCGCTACTTGGTTTGTATGGCTACGTTGTTGTCCTGGGCTGCGAGAGCGTTCAGCCGCTTCTCTCGGAGCTGCTGTTTCATAGTCTCGCTGTTAATAAACGAATGGAGACATGGCACATGGAAAGAACTCAAACTTATACCCTGGCGACTCAACTCCGCTTTTCTCTGTTTCGGCCTCTCATTCCTAAAATTCTTCAACCGAAAGTAAGTCTTATTACCGCGCGCATCCACCGCCACTACTCCCTTTTCAGAAGGAACGGGGTGCCTACATTTCGTCTCTTCAGTTAAATAGTTCCAAGGGTCACCCGCTCCTGCTTGCGTTCGAACTCTTTTGCTTTTCTTTGCTTGCCTTGGAACCACGGACGGCTTCGGAATAGCAACCTTTTCTCCTCGAGCCAACATTTCCTTGAGTGTTTTCAACAGGAGCTTTCTGTCCACCCCGTGACCCATTATACCCATCTTGCTTAAACCTATAGGGGTAGCATCGCCGAAGCAGCTCCAAGTACTAGCTGATTTCGGCGACACCGCGGGTTTCTTTTTATCCTTCTCTTTCTCTCTCTTCTTTGGTACCACTCCTTTGCAAATTTTCTTTTGCTTCTTCGGCGGAGTTGATCCTCTTGGTTTGGGATAAAACTTCCATTTTCCTTGGCTATCGACGTACCCATCTACTCCAACGACGTACCAATTTGTGTTGGCAGCTTGGAACTTTCCTGTCTCAGCATCTACTTGTTCTCCGTTCGGCCCGATGAATATATGAGGAGCCCATCGATTATCTGGGCCTATAAAACCATCAACGTTAATTTCTAGCCAGTCATGGTCAGGGCCCCAGAACCCACCTAAATCGCTACATTGCTTCTTTCCATCGGGTCCTATAAAGAATCTTGGTACAGGATTTCCAAACCTGTCTGCTAATTTTACCCTATAATCCAGGTAAGTGTATTGGGTTCCGTTATCTATTTTTGCTATCTTTTTACACTTGTACGTTGGGTCGAATAACGCATTAGGAGGTGTGAATTCCACTATCCATTCATCCGAGTCGGTATCGGAGCATAGCGAAGCAGAATCTTGAGCATGAACAGGAATGTTCCAGGTTAGTTCTATCTGGCCCAGGCTCAGCAGGATAGCACTGGCATTCAGGATCTTCTGCGTCTGGTAATATACCAAGAGCTTGCTGGTATGTTTTCAGGCAAATATCTTGGCACATATTTTTGAAAGCGCTTTGGATGAATTCGCGCTGCTCCCTCTCCAAACGCCGCTGTGCACGTTCCTTCTTCTTGCGTCGTTCGCGGTTCTCCTCTTCACTTCTACCGATAGTGTACGTGACCACAGGTTTGTCTTCGTAAGGTTGTTGGTTAAGAGCCCTCGGCCTATTGAAGGTTCTCATCGTCTCCATCGTGACGGTGAACTCGCCATCCTTTTTGTGTACGACCAGAAGAGGTCTCTTGACAGGACGTTTCTTTCCTGTGTCTTTCTTGCGTCTCTTAGATAAGACTTGGCCAGGATTTTTAGCCATTTTGAGTAAGCGCACTACGTATTTATTGGTAGCACCAGGTCTCCAATTCGGTCGGAACTAAAAAAAATAAACAAAAATATGTACTTTGGTATATCCTGATTTATGTTTAGATCCATCCTTGATGTTTTTTATTTACCGATGAGATTTGCTGAAACTTACCTTCATTCCGGGGATGTTGTCCGCTGTCCACAACCACCCCATGTTTTTAGGCACGTTGCCTAACGTGCCTGTACATGGCATAGCGCACTGACTGTGCCCAATTTGAGGTGCTAAAACAAAGTTTGATTAATGTTATTTTATCACATACACCACCCCACTTATAAGTCACTACTTTAAAAAAAACTTTAAAATACGTACGTATACCTTTGTAGCCATAATTGAACTTGAACCTGTCATCCTTCTTTTTCTTTTTGCCTTTTTTACTGTCTTTGTCGGATTCCCCGCTTTTGTCAGTAGTTGTCTTTTTACCGGTTTTGATATTCTTCTTGGTATCACTGCCAGATGCACTAACCGGCTTTGTTTTCTTTTCTTGGATCTTGTGGTAAATCGGACAAGGGTACGGCATATCGATGGGAAGTTTCCCTGACAGTTCTTCACCAGCTAACTCGTAGCCTCCACAGACGCCGCAGTAAGTTGTTTTCTTCGTAAAACCAAATGTGCATTCACATGTACAGTAACAAGGGTGTTCATCGCCAACTTTCATTTTAGCTTTCATACCACCAACAACTTGTTCAACTTTCTGACCTACTTTGCAACACTCTCCTCTAAGACCGGCAAAGTCTATCAAAATCCGTTCATCAGGTGGGGTCGGAGGAGCTTTATGAGTCCTTGCATTACATTCGATACGGTCGCATTTTTTCACGTTGATGTTTTCAGCTGCATATTTTGAAATATTTAATGACAAATGGCTGAGCGAGCGTGAGACGCCTAACTTTTGTTTCGCCGGACATTTACTATCACAGAGATTGAATTTAAATTTCTCTATTTCTACAGAGCTTGTTGAACCTTCGCTCTTTTTTAATGATGATTTTGATTCCGTCTTGGAAGATGTTTTGGATGCGGTTTTTGATGGGATATCGCTCTGAACCGTAAAATACCCCACACAGTAAACTTTATTTCCGAATGGTCCTTTACCATCTCCAAAAATGTAATTTAAGGTATTCAAATTATTCTGTTGTTGCAGTGTTGAAAATGATTTAGACTTGATCAATGATACTTGCTTATTAATATCTGAATCAGATCCCCGTTTTACTAAATCGATTAAATCATAAGGTTCATCTTTTTTTGTTGCTGACAGCGGTACTGCCTCAGCGGTCTCAGTCGATCTATTTGGATTCCTTTTAACTTTTTTAGGTTGTATCGTTTTTTTGCTAATACACTTATATTTTAAAGTCTTGCCTCCAGAGTAAATTGTTTTGATTTTACCGGTATCATCATTTCCACCATTCGTAACATCTTGCCCTTTCTCCTTGATTGTACTTATTAAGTTCGTCGTTTTGGTGTTGAGCCCCAAGTATTTAGGTGAATCAGGATCTTCCTCAGAAAGTGACCTAAACTGTGTGGTTAGTTTGTCTTTTAAACAGCTCATCTTGATGTACATTTTGACCGTAGCCATACGTTTTGAGGACACCTCGTCAAACACGTTGTACGTTCCTTCAACTATCACTGGAGGTACATCTCGATTTCGGATCAAGTCATTTAGGTAATCAAAGTACGCTAGACTCCAGGGAATATAGGTGGAACCCATTGCACGTTGGCGGTCAGCTGTGTTCCAAAGCGTCAGTTGCAAAGGACATGTCTTCATATTCGCTACCAGTGAATTCACATTGTTTACAATTAGTATCGACTGGCCAATTCTTATCTTGGACTCTGGGGTAGGTTCCGAAGGTGCCTTAATAATTTTGATTTGCTTGCTGTCTCGTACCTTTGATTTGCGCTTGCACGGTTTCCGACGTTTAGGAGCGGACGCTTCCACTTCATTCGGTTCTTTAAGATTAAGGAAAAATAATTCAGCGAATTGGCTTGTTATATTAAATTCTTGACACTCAACAAAGCTCTTGACCTCCTCCACTACTATTTTGAACAAGAACATGGAATCCGAAAGAGACATTTCTAGTCGATCACGCTTTTCAATTACGGGGTTTATTTTTTATTTAATTTACATAATTAGCAATCTCAATTTATATTTATAAGAAAATAATAAAACAAACTTGCAATTTATCGTAGTTCCAAAATTTTGATAATGTCAACAAAGTTGTAATTTATGTCATTGTGATTGTGTCAATGTACATATTTACATAGTTCCATACAGCCATGACCAGTAAAGTGGCCAATATCTTTTGTGTAAAAATGTTCCTTGGAGGTTATTTTTTGGATCCGGGACATTTTAAATGAGCGACATAGGTAAACGCAAGAATTCTGAATATCTCACATTATAAATACCATACTATCTAATTTTGTACTATACTATCTCATATATCTCGTCTTTGTACGGACGGGTGGCCGGCCTTGTAGAGGCACTAGTTATAAAAACGCCTTTGCTTTTAGTAAAACCAAACCAGCACCACATTTTACTATTAACAATTTATTAACCCTAAAATGAAAGAATACAGAACATATAAAGTAGCGATATTAACAGAAATTATATGAACTAATAGAATCAGTTTGCGTTGGTGAATGCACTGCTTTCATAGTGAAAGTGTTATGTTTCCTCATTCCGCCTGTATTGACAGGACATACTTTGTTTGCAGAACGCACTGCATTCATAACTTTGCCCGCCGTGTCAGCACATACTTTATTTGCAGAACGCACTGCACTCATCGTGGATGTGTTTTGTTTCATCATCCCGCCAGTATTGACAGGACATACTTTGTTTGCAGAATGTACTGCATTCATCGTGAGTGTGTTATGTTTCATCATGCCACCCGTCGTCACAGGACATGCTCTGACGCTCGGCGTGTTTGAGGCTCTGTTCGTCTTTTTAGGAGGCCTCATCTCATAGAACTCCTCATACATCTGTAAACCTTTCATTATCTCCCTGTATTTAGCAATTTTCTTCCAATCCTTATGGCGAGTGCGATCCCTTCGAGTATCCCTGTGCTCTGCGAAGATTTTCATCTGAGGTAATCTATTATTGTAGCTCATTGCGACATTCATAACAAGTGGATTCTTGCCTGTACGGCCATGGGATGTCGTTTTAGGAGGAGATCTATGAGCATCCGGTGATGGAGATTTTTTTTCAGTTTTTATTCCTTTGTGTGCAGCGGCTGCAGCATCGCCCTTTGCTTCGTGTGGTGAATGTGAATCCTGTTTCGGAGACGTCTCTGTTTTAGGAGACTCTGACTTCGTGGGATAAGTATTATTAGAGCCTCTACGTCTAGAGTAATATGCCCATTTCCCGTTTTTATCTATGTACCCATCAATACCGATTTTGAACAGCTGACCAGAGGCATCTGTGAAGGTCCCATCTTCCGCACTATAGAACATTCCGTCAGGTCCTGTAAAGTTCATAGGTACCCATCGATTATCAGGGCCTATGTAACCGTCTTTATTAATCTCCTGCCAAACATGACCTGGACCCCAAAATCCACCCAAATCGCTGCACTCTTCTTTCCCGTCGGGACCTTTAAAGAACCGCGGTACTTGGTTGCCAGATTTGTCCAACAGCTTAACTTTGTAGTCGAGGTAATTATATTGAGATTCATTTTCTGCTAAATTAGGAGGGTGTTTTGCCTTTTGATCCCATCTGGCTGCCGGTGGAGTGAACTCGATGGTCCATTCATCATCGTCTGTATCTTCACTGGATATGTAACTTTCTTCGGAGCAAGAACAAGAATCTATCATAGGAGATGAATGTGGCGGGTCATGAGTTATGCAAGGACAATCAGGACTGTTTGGGTTTGGGAGTGGAAGTAAGCCCATTGCTTGATTGTATGCCTTTAGACATATTTCTTGACATTTATCTCTGAAAGTAGACTGAAGTAATCGACTCTTTCTTCTTGTTTCTCTACGTTCTCTTCTTTCCTTTTTTTTCTGTCTCTTTAACTTTTCTTCGGCAGATTTCCCGATGGTGTAGATAATTGGTGGTTTCTCATCGTACGGGTATTGGAATAGCATTCTTTCTTTAGAGTACTTTTTGAAAACCTCCATTTGTACAGTGTACTCGCCCCCTTGCTTCTTGACGATTAACGTTGGTTTCATCTCTATTTTCTTCTTGCGTTGCATCAAAGCTCGTTTTTTCTTGGCTATTATGTCGATGCCTTCTCGGATTGTCCTGTAACGTCTGACTAAAATTTTGTTGGCAGCTCCCGGCTTCCATTTTGGACGAGGCTGAAAATAATATTATATTTTATTTGTTATCAGTAGTTATCACTTTGGTTAGACTACGTCGAAGACATTGTTATTTGAAATAAAATTTAGAAAGGAATATCTTGAAAATAATAGATAAAAGCATATGATAGGACACTTGATACGACATGACAAGTTCTTAGTGAATAAAATGGAAGGAAAAATAGTAGAAAATAGAGGAAAAGGAGGTCTAGGAGAAGTTATTTCGACTTAGTGAAGGAAAAATTAAATGTCACGTCGTACCATGGTCAAGAGGAAGGCAGGAAAAAATAAAAGAATGGCGAATACTCCCCCGCCAGTAACGCAGCTCTTAAGTGAAAAGAAGGAAAAAATCTTTAAGGCTTCTACCTGCTACACCGTATCATACCACGAACGTGCTAGGAACGAGTAAGGCAAAAAAAAAAGTATTGAAAACTATGATACAGTTCCGTCACCGACCAACACCGTCGCCTGCAAAATACGCTCTCGCTCTATCCGCTTGATATAGTAGAGCGTATCGTATTGTTTTTCGTGTTTAATACGCTCCTAGCACAGTCATGGTATGATACGGTGTGGCGTGGGCTCAGGTCTTTAATTAAAAAAAAAAACGATATTCACCTTCATACCAGGTATGTCTTCAGCAGTCCAGTTCCATCCCATGTTCTTAGGGACTGGCGGGTAGGGGTACCTCACAGGTGGCGTCGCTGGCTTTTTTTCGACTAGCGGCGATGCTGAAAACGTATTGGATACATACAATTTCCATTTGAGAAAATATATTGGCTTTCTGGCAGGCGTGAATTCCTACGATTTTTCATTCCGGGAAATGTACACAAAAACATATATTATCTATCCACTAGTAGATATTTGAAATTTCAGCTTTCAAGAGCTGATAATTGTACACTTAAAAAGAGAATACGCACGCTCGGCGACAGCGTTGGCAGTATATTTCCCCACTTTCTTCTTCTCTGGTTTCGCTTTCTTCTTTTTGTCCTCCTTCTTTGCCTTCTTAGTTTCTTTCTTATCGGAGAAACTTCGCACAGACCTAGTAGATGGAACATTACGGTCCTGCCCCAATTTCAGACTTTTCGAGCTCGGCGATTCCTTCTCGGGAGATTTCTTAATCTCCTCATCTTCTGGCCACGGATTTGGTGTTTTAATATATCTCTTATCGTACAACTTGTGGTACACGGGACACGGATGAGGCTTTGCGTACTCCGGCTGGTCCTTCATATCGTCGCCCAAGCACTCGTAGCCCCCGCAAACGGCGCAGTACGTAGTCTTACTCGAAAATTTAAAAGTACATATACAATCACAGTAGCATGGATCTTCTTTTTCTTGAGTTTTTCTCTTCTTGTTCATCGTTCCTTCGACTATGAAATCTTTTACTCTTTCCGCAATGTCGCATGATTTAACGCAGCAGAGGTTGCGTATATCGTTAAAATTTATCATAACTTTACTGTCGGCGGGACTCGGTGGAAAAGGTCTATTAGCAGAGCATACAGGCCCTTGGCACTTAGAATCTTCTGATCCTGTTTTACTTGGCTTTTTGTCAAGGAGTGGCGATGGGCATGTTGATTTAGAGCACGTTGTTCTTTCGGAAGATTTAGCACTCGGGCAGCTATTAGAGCAATACTTGAATCGCTGATCAGATGAGTGTGATGACGATGGGCCGGTTGTCACGTTGTGAAAATCATGTTCCACAGTAAAGTAATATACATCATAGACTCTTTCTTTGCCATTGAATGGACAAGTCTTCCCTTGACAACGATTTGATTCATCGCTCGATGATGCTTGTTCGCAATCTTTGCTACATATAGAAGCGCAAGACTCTCTCTTAGTGAGCGCTTCTTGCATCGTTCTCAAGCAAGCGCATTGAGTAGAGAGGCCCTCCTCTGTAGCCATCTGACTGAAGGGCCCCTCGTGTCGTAGGAATTGTTGCATCTTCTCTGCCAGAGTGCACACTTTACTACCGCAAGGGCCGACCAGATCACTAATTTTAAATTCTTGGTTGTCTTCTTCAAGCATATTTTCAATGTACGCTCTCATCTCTCTAGCTATTTTACAATCCGGTCTTCCGCAAGGTCCCCTTATGTTGGCTATATCGAAGGTAGTTGGTCGAATGCCTTCATGTCTCTTTCCTGCGTCTATGCACATTGGGCAGGGCTCACGTTGTGCCTCTTTCTTGAATCTTTCTGCGAATTCGCCGGGTGGCCATTCCGTTTCTCTGCAGTAGCAAAGTTTATCGATGTCTGTGGCCTTCACTCTTGGTCGTATAGTTGGGCGTGGCGTTAGCATTCTCATGTTGTCGTTACAAGATGTTATGATCTTTCTCACGTAGTCAACAATGAAATCAACATCAGGACATGTTTCTGGAGCCTTATATATAGAGTCTGGTGGCTTATCAGCGTTACCCATACAGCAATAGTCTCCTTCGTTGAAGAATGGAAGGTTGGCTCCGGGAGCATTCTTATAATCAGCGTAAGCTATTTTATTTGGTTGCTTAGGTTTGTCTTTTATAAAGCTGTTCTCAATTTTATTGCAATTTTCTTCGAAGACTTCATCAGTTGTTTTCAATGTACATATGTAAGAAGTGGTTTTAGAGTTGATGCCTGTGTATAACACTTTCCTGACGACGGGGTCTTCTGAAAGAGTTCTGAAGCAGGTAGTGACTCTATCTGTTAAATAAGTCAATTTAACTTGTATGCTAA
Source organism: Pyrausta aurata (assembly GCA_963584085.1). Lineage (NCBI taxonomy): Eukaryota > Metazoa > Arthropoda > Insecta > Lepidoptera > Crambidae > Pyrausta > Pyrausta aurata. The sequence goes on along the minus strand of OY757257.1, from coordinate 12,299,668 downwards.
TTTTTGCCATAAGTTTGGCAGTGCCTTCTTCAAACACGTTATATTCTTCATTTAGCGTGACCGGTGGAGGTTCCTGACAGTTGTATATTTTTTCTAGGTACTCAAAAAATTTAGGATCCCATGGAATGCTGTTGGAGCCAATGTACACTAAATTGTCCTCTTTGCTCCACAGGGACATCTCCAAGGGAAACTTTTTCATGTTTTGTATTAAGAATTCGGCGGTGCTCGTGAACAAAACAGACTGGCCAGACTGGATCACCGGTTCTGGTGGTGGTGGCTCTTCTTTTCCTTTCTTTCCTTTTTTCCCCTTTTTTTTCTTGGGAGGTTTTTTCTTCTTCCCCTTTTTGCCAGGTGCCTCCGGAGGCAGTGGCGGTGGATCCGGTATCACTATGTGCATTTGTTTAGGATCCTTTAGATCCAGTGAGAAGATATCGGCGAATTCACTTCGAATAACGAGATGCCGGCTCTCTACCAAACTTTTGACATTCTGGACCACCACCTCAAAAAGATACATAGCGTTTGTTACAGCCATTTTGTATTTTTTTCTCTTTTGTTACGCTTTTAAGATGAATTCTTTAAATTATTACATATTTATCATTTCAACTATGTACTTTTGGCTTATTTATTACTAACAAAATTTTGAAGAATGGAAAAATGTTTTGTATCAAAATAAATCAGTGTGACGCAGTCATTCATGTTTTGTTTTTAAAATATACAGTCCTTAATCCTCTCCTATAATTGGATTTCTGAACGAGTTTCAGCTTATTTTTAATGTTTTCGAACGAAATAATTGAACTGTCATTGTCAGCTGATTGCTGTTGTTGCTGTCAATTTGACGTTTCAGTATTGTGGCGAATTTCGCATCGTTTCGTACTTACGATTACGAAACCAAGAGATAAAATAAAATTTCCTCAATGTTCTCCAGTTTTAGACGACGACGATGCTAGTGCTGAAGTTTTTAATAGAATACGGAAGATGACTTAGCCTAACTGGCCGTCTAAATAAGCAGGTGAGAGTGTTTGCAGCACCTTACTGTGTCGTCGTTAATTTATTGTAAACAGCGATTCATTCATAATATTATTGCAATAAATTGTTGAAATTGCGTTATTTACGTCATCTGCCAGAGTCCAAAATATCACTTGTTGCGTACGTTTTATCAGTAATGCCCACGGCACCAAATAACTTTTTATTCCTTTGGGTCCATAAAAGTAAAGCTATTTTCAAATCTTATTCCCGCGCCGCGCTTTACTTCAACTCCCTGAAATCCCTAAAATTTGGCACGTCATGATTTTTCAAAAATGTTTGGCATAAAATTTTGAAAAATTATATTTATTTATAGAATCTCTTATATTTACTTAACAGATAATTTAAAAACAAAAAAAAATACTAATAATAAATTTTAGAACTTCAATGTTTTTAAAACTGTGTGTGCATGTGCTGAGTGTGCAATCAAAATGTGTTCTTGTGATTTATTGTGAACTAAAACTTCTAATCTTTTCCTCCAGTGCTTTTAATATTATTATACTGTTTTTTACTGTGTAGAAATAATGAGAAAATACAAAATATATTAGTTAGTGATATAAATGCTTGTATTGTAACTGTTGTAAAATATGTCCGAGTAAGAAACCATAATTCCATAGCACCATGGACTTCCTTGTTGGCGGAATGGCCGGAGTGGGTGCTGGTTTCTTCAGCAACCCATTTGACGTTGTGAAGACTCGGATGCAGTTGCAAGGAGAACTGCGCGCAAAAGGGCAACATGCTGTGCATTATAGAAACATACCCCACGCCATGTACACTATTGTCAAACATGATGGAGTTACTGCGTTGCAAAAAGGTCTAGTTCCTGCTTTGTGGTTTCAATTAGTAGTAAATGGTGTACGGTAAGTCTTAAAACTATTATTAATGCTTATAAATTATTATTTGTGTAATTTATTTAATTTCTATTTTTATTGATGATTGCCTTTTCAGGTTAGGCATTTACCAGCACGCAGATGACTTTGGTCTATTAAGAGATGAGAAAGGAAACACTTTGTTCCTGAACAGCTTACTCTTCGGGTCTATATCAGGAATGTGCGGTGCATTCTTTGGCAGTCCGCTACAGTTGGTCAAGACGCAGCTGATGTCTTACTCTTCTGAGAAAATCGCTGTGGGAACACAACATGCGCATAGAGGACTCTCTTATGCTATAATGAAGATTTACAGAAAGAATGGCTTGGGAGGCCTATGGAGAGGGGCTCATGGAATGATGATTAGGAATTCCATTGGATCAGCGTCTCAAATCGCGGCATATGCTGTGTAAGTACACCTATATTCAACAGCCTTTTATGTAACTGATAAGCATATTAATGTTTATTTATGATAAAACCAAGCTATTCAGAATTTATCAATTGTCTCACTCAGTTAAATGGGTATTTGCTTTATAATTACCTTCACATTCTCTATACTCTACTCGTATAACTGCCTCGGTGGCGCAGTGGTGAAAGAGAGGGTCGCATTTTAAAGTGACGGCTGCGCCAGAGGTCCCGGGTTCGATTCCCGGGTCGGGCCAAAAAGGGTTTTTCGTTGTGACTGGCCACCGAAGTCATACTTAAAGGCATAAAGACATGTGACACGTTTTAGTTTGGTACAATACTATCGGCACAAAGCAATAGTATTAATAGATTTTGAAGCTGAATATCGTATATTATGTATCGATACTATTGCTATAACATGGCTTTTGCTTAACTATCGGTAAACTGATAGATCGATATTCGTTACGTTACATCACCTTGACCAGCACGGCGCGCGTTCAAATCGTAGAATACAAAAATCCTCATTACTGATACTGAAACGTAGTTTCAGTGGTGCAGGGTGCTCCTTTCAACTTTACATAAGTTATCAAACTGGCCATGTTTTATGAAATCTACTATATAAAAATAAGTCGGGTTTTCCTACCTGACGCTATAACTCCAGAACGCACGAACCCATTTCCACGGTTTTGCATTCGTTGGAAAGGTCTCGGGCTCCGTGAGGTTTGGTGAGGTTTATAGCAAAGAAAATTACCATAAAACGGGGCTAGGGCGGGACGGGGCTGGGGGCGAAACGAAGTTCGCTGGGACCGCTAGTAGTTTATAAATATGACTGAATGTCCGATAGTAAAATATATTTTATTTATTTTAGTGGTTGAATGGTAGAGTATACCTTAAGACTTAAGGCGGACTTTATGCCTTACGGCTTAAAGCAATAAATCCGCCAATCTTACAACGTACAGTGCAACTAAGCTTAAACAAATATTTTTATTATTTTCCAGTTGCAAAGAGTGGATGGACGCAAACAACATGTTCCAGCAGTCCAAGTACCTCTCCGCGTTCATGGCGAGCAACATCGGCGCCGTCGTCAAGACGATCGCTCTGACGCCTATGGACGTCATCATGACGCGCCTCTACAACCAATGTGAGTCACTTGAAATCTCACCGGTTTCACCTTATACACATAAGCACTAACCAATGTATATTTCAAATATGGAACGTCATTCGTATGGAGTGATGGACTGATAACGCTATCCAGAACTTATTTGGACAGTGAAACAGACTGTTAGGTCTCAGCCAGGCTCACCTATTACATAAGTAGGCATATTGATACTACATAAGTTTCCTAATAATTAAATCGCGTCGTATCGTATGCAAATAAGGACGCGGGATCCGCGGGCATAATTTTTTCAATCGCAGTACTTATACGTTTTCGAGATTTGCATATTTAGTGAGTTTGAGAAATTAAATAATGTGGATAAAATTTAATGTCCAGTCAAACTTTGGCTTTATACTAAGCTGATCAGGGGGTTTAACGCTTCACTTATACTAAAATTATATTCTTTTTTAAATAATTCAGCTGTCGACGCAGAAGGCCGAGGCGTCCTATACTCCGGCATAGTGGACTGCGCGCGCAAGATCACCAAGACCGAAGGCCTACTAGCATTCTACAAAGGCATGGGCCCGTCTTACCTGAGGCAGGCGCCGCACACAGTATTACTTCTTGTCTTCTGGGACATGCTCAAAGACGTACAAAAGAGCTGGGAGATTAAAGCGCATAGCTAAAATGGCGGATTTTGACAGCTGTACAAAATGGCGGTGCATTAGACTCGTCATATCTATTTAAAAAAAGAGCGTTTTTTTTTGTTTTGATTCGTAAGTCGAAGCTATTACGCTACGATTCGTACATACAAAGAATACTTGAGTTGAATGGCTTGAGTTGATACGTTAACGTTTATTTTCCGATTTGGTAAGTCGGCTAAAACCCTATGTAGAGTTCTGTATGGATTTGGCGCTAGTATCGACAATAACTGTCAATTTGCATATTTATTAGTTAGTTCCGCTGTAATCCGTCGATTTTCTGTCCATATGTTGTTAATTATGTTACCAATGAAATCAGTGCAAATTTATTTATAGTTATTTACGTATTCTTGAGAAGATCAAAGCTAAGTTAAAGTGTTATTAAACAAAGCATCTTGAATCCCAAAGATAGATAGTTTAAAACCTAACGGCACTTATATACTTTTAAACTCGTTTTAAGAGCCATATGACAGTCTGGAGATTCTCAGATTTTACCGAATTTATCAATGTGTGTGTGCGATTTTATATGACCGGGACACAAAAAAATGTTAACTGTAATTAAACAATTTTGATACTTTATCTCTAGGTAGTAGGCTATGCGTATGATGAACACAGAAAATGATGGTCTAATAAAAGTCGATGTGATAAATTAATGTTATACCAGTGTTTTTGTATTTAAAATACCTATTACGAATACAGTGAATACAGTTCGGAATCAGGGCTCGCGTCAATTCCGTACGCGAACATTTTCCTTTTGATAATTATATAACTAAATTCACACATTTAAACACAAACGTACAGTTATAATAACGTAAAAAACTTACAGCATAGAAAAAACGAAATGCATCCAAAGGGTGAAGACATATAGAGGCGGGTAACACGCACTGACCTGCAACGACTAACCAGTGTTGTGCCGTGTTGGCTATTTCATGGAATTGAAATGCTTTTAGAGATTTTCCGACTCAAGTCTTGATTTGAATCTTGTTTTAAAAAACATCTAATGTCAGTCGGTCCTTATTTGGATTTTTGTAACGAATTTCTAAAATATTTCGAGATCAATAAAAGATCACTTGGCACATCACTAGTCAGTCGGTTCAGGTCGGTACCGGTTATCTGCCTCTTTATGTCTTCACCCAAATTGTGACTCTGAGAATAGGTATTTTTTTACGAATGTGAACTCCATGAGAAACGGGGACTAAGGTTTATCGGTGAATGCTGCCGTTGGTTCTGCGCTTGATCAACCACGTGTCATACCAACTGGGTGCTATGAGGATTTATCAACACATAAATACCTTTTAGTGTGACGCTGTTCTTTGATATGATTTGTATTTTGATATATGAAATATGTGACAAGTTACTATAGCTGTCATTCAGAAAATGTAGCTAAGAAGCTTTCGATCAAGATTTCATGTATTTAATGTATAACAGATGATAAATAACATCATTTTTTTTTGTTTTAATAAATTTTTCAATAATGAAATATTATATGAATGTGGACTTGAATAGAACCATAGAACTTCATGGCATTTGCGTACAATTTGAATACAGGTTCATATTAACTACATTCACATCCCATGAAACTAAATACTAAAAACAAAAGCCCTTATTCGTCTTTAATTTTGTTGGGTTAATGATCACTTCACCGCCATACTATTTCAACAAAACCGACTTCAAAAACAAAAGTCACCAAAATTTCTTAAATAAACTCTTGAAAGGACTCTATTTCAGGCAAACCTTGTCCTTGGATGGAATCCTTTTACGAGATTATTTAAGACTTTTTAGGGTATTTTATTTTTGAAGTCGGTTTAAGTTATTTTATTTGCAAGTTGTTAGTGATTAAAATCGAGGGGAGGGGGTTTCACCTTTTGAGTCTGCTCTTTAATAAGCTACAAAGTACCTTACATAAGTTCCGGCGTCATAATCACTGAACTCCTAATCATTAAGGAGTTCCACTATCAACTCAGTTCTACAAAATAGTGACTATCAGACGTAAAAACACGTCAACATTGAAATACTAGTACAAAAACACTATACACGTCTTTTAGATTTAAGGGTTTCCCTCGATTACACCAAGACCTCATCATCAGTTCCAAATTTGGCCACAATGGGACCAATTATAAGTTAAACCCTATAAGAAAATGAAAAAAATATCTAATCTGTCAACAAATGACTGAGATATGAGGATGATATACATACAAAAAATAACATACAATCTAATTGATAACCTCCTCCTTTTGAAATCGGTTAAATAATAACTATTCGCCAGCAGACACACAATATCATAAAATGTACATTCATTACTCAGTTATCCCGTAAGGAACGTGAGTCCATTTTACCCGTTTCCAGTTTTTATGGATGTACTAGTGGCCCCGTAAACTGTGTTTCGTATCGAGCCTCAGCGCGCCCCAGCTCCTTTTTATAATAACTTAAGGGGTAAGAGGTAAATACTAATTCAACAAAGTAAATATCATGAAAATCGGTCTACCGTTGTTAAACTATAAAGTAGTGTTAGCAACCCCGGAGTAACGGCAACACTACGGGCCTATATAAACCGAAGCAGACCAGCGAGCGCCCTCTTTTGGCCGTTGGCGTGCGCTCTGTTAACATTGGACTAGGACCGTGTATATTGTTTTTCTATTTTCACGTTAAATACCTGTAATTATTTTAGTTAAGAAATAAATCAATATTTTCTTTATTTTTGTGTGTAAATTGTTGTTTTTTTTAATCAAATCTGATCTTATACTATCTTGGTACTATTGCCTATTCTTGGCCTAATTAATTTAGTATTTGTCTAAAATTGACATTTAACTGTTTGGTGATAGAAACAGTTTGCTCATCATGTACCACAATTTTATTTTGTGGAGAATTTATTATTATTATTATTTTTGTCGATAATTTTGGTCCTAGTATGTGCACATTTTGTTTGATCAAGTTTCGAAAATACACAATGTATATGATAAAATATCTTTTTTTTTAATTCATGAACCTCTTGAAATAGTCGCCATATATGCAAATATTTCTTGTTTATAGTATTAATAAGGATTCCTTTCTATGCAAGTTTACTTAACATTGATTAATCATTTAAATACAACTACAAATCGATACAAAAGAACGAATACTTTTTTGTTATAATTATAGACCATCGACGATCCAAATGCACTATGTGGCTTTATGCCTGTTGCATAAAGTCTCTAAGCGAATTGGTCGCCGTATAAAATTTGTGCAAAGCGCGATATTTTCAAATTTGGAATGAGTATCATACACGAAATAAAAGACTAGCAGCGAAGACAACGAGCGACACACCCTTCCCCTCCGAGCGCTCGGCGCTTTCTGTCAATTTTCGATCGAAGATGAACGTCCGTGACAGCTCCAAATCTCAAATTTATAGGTTACTTAAGTAAGATATTTTGAATATATTGTACACGATAAAATCAAGAATTTAGATGCTAAGACAAAGATAGGAACCTCTATAACATTGTTCTATCAAATAACACAGAATAAGTGCAATGTATCTCAGAGATAATCGCCTGTCTTTAGGTGCGTATTTTATGCCAAAACATGGTTTCAATTTTGTCTTCATTTGGAATAACCAGAGCAATAAATAAAAAAAACAGAGTCTACACCTTGTAGACGAACGTAATTCCCTTCAAGTTTATGTTATTTCGATAGCTGATGTCAACAACTGATCTAGAAAAGTGCACCAGAAAAACCGTCGATTTGGCTTCTATGATTGCAAATTACAGGCATTTTAAAGATTGAATCAAAAATTCAGAGCTTACATCTTATGTGGATAGCTTATTTCTACACAAATCAGTCAAAAAAAGTTGTCAGTTAAGTCATTTTTGGGGAGAAAACTGCACTTGAACTTTGTTAGAAGGTAGGTGACAGCAGCCTTAAGGTTCCTACTAACTCCTAATAAATAGTACCTGCACTAATCTTTATCTCAATTACCAGTATACGCATAAATATTTTATAGAATGGAGTAGGGATGGGCTGAATACATATTTTGCACTTATGAGTATTAGGTTGCACTACTTAAACTTTACTACCTTTTTCAGGTTCAATTATATTTGTCAAAAATCTATATTCAGCCTATAACTATTGTCAGTATTATTGTATTAATATTGATACCTTTTAAGCATTTGTGTCGTGTCGTGTAAGTCTAAATATTATTGTAAAATACTATGAATGCGCAAAATTCAGCTAATATAAGGTCAAATCATTTTAAGTGATAATATTTTAACAGTGGCTTATTATACATCGTAGAAACAGGACATTATTATGTTCGCTATTCGAACAAAGGGAGGAAATAAAGCTAAATTGACTTTAAATATTCCTCATTTAATGAGTTAAATCTTATATTTAATTTACAAGGGACAGTGCTAAGGCGACAGCGACCAAATGTGAAGTGTCGTATAGAGAATACAAGCTTTGGCTACTGTACTTACGGAAGTTAACAATTTAGACCTTAAGTAAATTATAATAAGACACAAATAATAATAAACAGAGAGTGTGCCCACCACTGGGCCTTCAAGGTAAACTAGGTGGAAGGAGAGCTGTGATTGGATGAGCATGATCGTATGATGTATGAGGTGATTTTACAACATAAGTAAAGCTACAAACAAAACTACTCTACAAATACACAAATGCATCTACTAAAAGCTACCTAGCTACGAATAAATTAAGGTGGTTCTACGTCGCATCTTGTGCGCGTAGACATCCTCCGGGGCGTTGAAGACATGGCATAGTCTTCAACTCTTTTCTTCGCCTGCGGCTGGCAAGAGGCACAGTCTGTTGAGAGCGCGGCGCACAACTCCACGGGACGTGGTGACATCAGCAACGCGAGGCACGCCGTCTGAACCAGGGAAGACCTTATCGACCCGGCCGAGACGCCAACAGAGGGGCGGAGCGGCGTCATCCTTCAGCAAGACAAGATCATCCACTTGCAGATCCTTGCAACGGGTTTTCCACTTCGTACGCTGCTGCAGCTCGGAGACGTACTCGCTGGACCAACGTTTCCAAAAATGTTGGCGCATCTGCTCCAGACGGTGGTAGCGGTCGAGGCGGTTAGCGTTGTACTCCATCAGGGCAGGTGCTGGCAGCGCTGTCAGTGGCCTGCCGATTAAAAAGTGACCCGGGGTAAGAGGTTGTAGGTCTGTGGGTGAAGGGCTGAGAGGACAAAGAGGACGGCTGTTGAGGATAGCCTCAATTTGTGTAAACAAAGAACACAGCTCTTCAAAAGTTAAGTGCGCTTCCCCCATTACCCTACGCAAATGGTATTTGGCCGACTTTATCCCAGCTTCAAAATAACCTCCAAAATGAGGAGCGTACGCAGGCGAAAATTTAAATTCAATGCCCTGCTGAGCTGCAAAGTCTAAAATGGTACCAACAGTGTCCTTTGACCTCAAAAAATCGCTAATTTCGCGAGCAGCGGCAACGAAGTTTGTACCGTTGTCGCAAAATATCTTTTTTGGTAACCCTCTACGGGCTATAAAACGTTTGAGTGACAACATGAAAGCCTCCTTTGAAAGCTCACTAACGGCTTCCAAGTGAATGCACTTATAATTTAAACATATGAAAATGCACAAATAACATTTGGTTATTTTACAACCCCTGCCCTTGCGATCGGTAATTAAAAATGGCCCAGCAAAGTCAGTCCCTATGTTTGAAAATGGTATGTCAGGGTTGATTCGCTCAGATGGCAGGTTACCCATTATATTACTCATCTGCTGTCCTTTGAAGCGATGACACACAACACAGTTTTTAGCGACACTGCGAGCCAAATTACGCCCACCTATAGGCCAGTATCTATCTCTAATAGAAGCGAGGAGAAGTTGAGGGCCGGCGTGCAAGAGTCGTGTGTGCTCTTGTCGAAAAAGTAGCTTTGTAAAATGACAACGGGCATGCAACAAAACAGGGTGTTTTTTATCAAAATTATATGACGAAGCAGCGATGCGTCCACCAACACGAATAATGCCGTCGGAGTCTAGAAATGGATTCAGTGCGGTGATATTTGATTTAGCTTTCAAACTCTTATTCAGCGAAAGTAATCTTAGCTCATTATCAAAAAAGCGCTTTTGGGAAATTCTAATTAACGCGTTCGTTGCGCCATCAATTTCTGCAGCTTGTAATGGACCAGTCAATTTATTATTTTTATTTATTTGTTTCGCATTGTGAAACCATCTCAAGATACGAGCATAAGCTCGTTGCAAAATGGACATCCTCGAGATCCTAGAAATATCGAGAGGAGCATCCCCCGCCAAAACTGACAAAACCTTGATCTCCGGCAACGCTGGTAATTCCTCGATGTCTGAGGGTGGCCAGGACGCCTCTTCGAGCTGTAAGAAGGAAGGGCCGTGCCACCACATGACGGAGCTGGAAATTTCGTTGGGGTCAACACCGCGTGACACAAGATCAGCAGGGTTCTGAGAAGTTGGCACGTAGCGCCAAGAGCACGGATCAGTAAGTTCTTTTATTGTTCCTACTCTATTAGCTACAAATGTTTTCATACTCTTGGTTGTGCGTAGCCAACTCAAGACAACCTTCGAATCGGACCAATAAATGCAACGAGAAATTTTCATCCGCAAAGCTTGCACTACAACCGTAGAAAGTTCGGCTCCTAGCAAGGCGGCACACAGCTCTAGACGAGGAATTGTAGTCGGTGCGACTGGAGCGACACGCGATTTAGAACAAAGCAAGTTTACCTTAACGTCGCCATGTTTGTTAACCGACTTTAAATAAATGCATGCTCCATAAGCTTTCTGTGAAGAGTCGCAGAAACAATGCAATTCTAGACGTACTGGATCATCTATCAAAATGTATCTCGGCAACCTTAGCTCCGCTATGCTATTAAAGCCATCAACAAACGAGAGCCAAGAAGACTTGATTTTTTCTGGAACAGGGTCGTCCCACCCTAGCCTGTGCTCTGCCCAAAGCTCTTGGAGTAGCATCTTTGGCCTTATGGTGCACAAGGATAACAGACCAAGGGGATCAAAAATCTTAAAGGTGGAAGACAATATAGTTCTCTTAGTGATAACATCGACCGAAGGCAAATCAATAGGAAAATGCAGCTCGTCTGATTTAGGCATCCAACCAATACCTAGAGTGCTTGTTGCATTGCTGATCATGAGATCACTTGACGACTCTGTAGAACTGTGTTCAAGCACCGAAGGCAAATTTGACCGATATTTTCTGAGATGAAACCCTCCTTTAGCTAGAGCTTCAGCGACAGACTGCTGAATATAACGCAATTCTTTCTCTGTTTGAGCGCCTGTCAAGAGGTCATCGACATAAAAATCCCTTTGAATGACGTCTCTTATTAGTGGATCGATAGTGTCTTCGCCTAATTGCCAGAGACAACGGGTACTCAGAAAGCTAGCACTTGAGAACCCATACGTGACAGTATTAAGCATCAAGGTGCGCAAAGGCTGAGACTCATCGTCACGCCATAAAACAAGCTGAAGACTACGATCATCAGGATGAACCTTAATTTGCCGGTACATCTTCTCGATGTCTCCACAGACGACGTATTTATATAAACGAAAACGACTCAAAATATTAAACAACGAGTCTTGAATAGTAGGGCCCGTCATCTGGATATCATTGACTGATAGTCCAGATGAAGTACGAGCCGAAGCGTCAAAAACAACTCGAAGCTTCGTCGATTCGCTATTATTTTTTAAAACTGGGTGATGAGGCAAAAAGAAATCTACTGTTGAAGACCGCTGAATATCACCGCAGTCAGACAAGTGTCCTAAGTCAGCGTATTCACGCATAAAATCAAAATAGAGGTCCTTTAGCAAAGGCTGTCTCCTGAAACGCGACTCTAAATTAAAAAACCGCTTCTTAGCCAGATGCAGCGAGTTTCCTAAATAATCTCTTGCAGTATGGAGTGGAAGTTTTACAGTAAACCGGCCGTCGGCATCACGAGACGTATTAGCGATAAAGTGCTGCTCGCACAACACTTCTTCTTCAGTTAAAATTGACTTACTAGGGACCTTTTCCAACTCCCAAAATTTAGATAGATTATTGTTTAAATCAATGATACTCGTTTCCTTATTTCGCGTTAGATTGCAACGAACGTTTTCCTCATTCAAACTTCTAGAGACTACAGGAGTGGTAACAAGCCAACCGAGTTTAGAACTCCGCAGAACTGGACAATTATCACCCAATGAGCGCTGCTCCGTTCCTAGCAGATCCCAGAACAATTCTGCACCAAGAAGCAGATCGACGTCCAATGACTTATTAAATTGAGGATCAGCTAACTGGATACCCGCCAAATTCAAATGGTCCGCGATGAATGAGCGCGTCGGCAATTTATCAGAAATAATCGGCAACACGATACAGGAGAGTAAAGTGCTAAAAGAGCTACACCTAGATTGAAGGCGCACTGAGCAGCGTTCAAATTTGTTTGCCACTGGAATGGCGGCTATGCCTACTAAATCCCTGTCCGAAGCCTGAGAGGTCAGCTGCAAGGCATCTTTTAAACGAGATGTTATAAGACAAGATTGGCTGCCGCTATCCAGTACAGCTCGCGCTGTAACCGTCGCGTTGGTAACAGGATTAACCAAATCGACTTCAGCCGTGCAAAGAAGCGCTTCGCAAGACGAGAGTGCACACATAGTGACGACAGGTTGAGACGTAGACGGACTATTCTCCTTAAACAAACGCTCGTGAAGCAATGTGTTATGGCGTTGCTTGCATATTTTACAGCCACCAGATAGCTTGCACCGCTGTGGTTTGTGACCCTGCCGTAAACAAACGTGGCACAATTTTAAGGACTGGACAGCAGATATTTTGTCATCAATGGATTTAGCCTTGAAAACAGGGCATTCAAAAACGCGGTGCGAACCCTGACACACATAGCAAGATCTCGACGGTGTCGAAGACGGCTGCGCGGACTGAGAAAGGCTCTCCAAAGAAGTACCCAACATGACCCTAGTCTGTGGCCCTTGCCGACCAGTGTTATTAGACGAGGAGGCCCTTTTAACCGACTGAGAATTATTGACTGTTTCCATAACGTCCGCACGAGTTCTCAAAAAATTAAAGAAATCATCAAGACTCGGTATCTCATTTAATGAATTGCGGTGCTCTTCCCATTTAAAACAGGTTTTTGAGTCTAATTTTTGCGCAACAATATAAATAATTAACACGTCCCATTTATCAGTAGGCAATCCTAAAGTGTGAAGAGCACGCAAGTTTTTTGTTACGTGATCGATAATAAATCTTAATGATTTTTCTGTTTCACGCACGGACTCGAGACTAAATAAGGATTTCAAATGATTATTTATCAGCTGACGCTTATTATTGTACCGACTGCATAAAAGCTTCCAGGCCTCTGCATAGTTATTATCGGTGACCTCTAAATTACTAATGACTCGCGCCGCCTCCCCTTCGAGATAAGAATTCAAATAATAAAATTTATGAACATCCCTAATCTTTCGTTCATGAACGAGCGAAACAAACGTATCCCGAAATTCCAGCCATTTAAAATAAGTCCCATCGAACGTCGGTATCTTGATAACGGGCAACTTAAATCCCAGAACCTCAGTATCATCATGATGACCCGGGCAATGAACGCTAGACCGTCGTGACGAGGTGGACTTATAATCATCGCTATTCGCTTCAACCATTTGCTGCGCTTGAGCTAAATAATTATGAAAATCCTGCTCGATTAAGTCTCTTGCGCCTAATTCGACATCCTGAGTGGCAACGTTAATCACTTCTATCTGTTCCTGCACTACATCAAATTCTGTAAATAATGCTTCGAACTTGGCCAATTTACTTTTAAGCTTAAATATGTCTAACGGCGGAAGGCTTTCACATTCTCTCAAAGAATCTATATAGTTTTTAAACCTTGTTACGCGCCCCTTAATTGAGCTACGCTTAGCAAACAAATCTTTAAGGCTCACTTCAGACTTCGAAGCATCAGTTTCAGGCATTGTTATCGAATAAAAATAAGGCTAAATCGAAAAATAGTAAAATAAACTAAAATTGCATACGATACGCTCCTCGTTTGGTCCGATGCGAAGTGCAGTTGCAGTCACAAATAAGCGCTTGCAGCGACGTGGCCACCAGTAGCAGTGCGAGCGCGGCGACAGGTAGGCAGCGCTGAATAGCTGGAATGCACGGGGCAGGGAGATAAGAAATAATGAATGCACCAGATGATGCCTATTGATTAATAAAAGGGATTGGAATGCATTTTGTAATAAATAGTAACCAGTCGTGGTGCGAATAGCTATATGAAAGCACGTAAAAATTGAAACTGTTGGATGTGATTGAGTGCGTGCAAAATGGGCAATATAGTGAAATATTTAGTGATAAAAATGGTGAAATGTTAACAAAATGGATTGATATTTATAAAATGTAAGTATTAAAGGCTATTTGTTTCTTTAATCAGGGAATTCTAAGCACATATGCGTCTTCCTGTATTGCAATAAGCTTGTGCGAAACACCTAGTTGATACAGCCTAAGGCGATAGCAAGCTACACAAGAAGTAGAAAGCACAAAAAGGTATTGCGATATGTAGGTACTACCTGATTAGTTTAGCACTAAATATCGGCAATTTTGAAAGCTAGTTCCTGAATACACAAATTGTGGCAGAAATAGGAAGGATAGTAAAGGAACGGGCTCACTTGACAATCAGACAGGAGAAGTGGCAGCGCAGTTCGGCGCCCAGGTAGTCTCTTGCTACGTCGATGAGACCTTGATTCGTCTTCCTTAATTACGACTTCACGGCCTTTTTGGAGAATTTCACGGTGGACACGTAGGTCGCGGAGTGGGCACATCCAAACGTCAGCACACGGAGCACAGGATAAGGCCGGATTCTGTCCGAAACCCTCGGTGAAACTCGATGAGGCGGATGACGTGGTGATGACCTCTACTCGTCCTCAACAGGGGATAAAATTCTGGAAAACTCCAAAAATCGCTTCAAAACTAGGCACTGTCCTGTCACGGTCGCCAATTTTGTTCGCTATTCGAACAAAGGGAGGAAATAAAGCTAAATTGACTTTAAATATTCCTCATTTAATGAGTTAAATCTTATATTTAATTTACAAGGGACAGTGCTAAGGCGACAGCGACCAAATGTGAAGTGTCGTATAGAGAATACAAGCTTTGGCTACTGTACTTACGGAAGTTAACAATTTAGACCTTAAGTAAATTATAATAAGACACAAATAATAATAAACAGAGAGTGTGCCCACCACTGGGCCTTCAAGGTAAACTAGGTGGAAGGAGAGCTGTGATTGGATGAGCATGATCGTATGATGTATGAGGTGATTTTACAACATAAGTAAAGCTACAAACAAAACTACTCTACAAATACACAAATGCATCTACTAAAAGCTACCTAGCTACGAATAAATTAAGGTGGTTCTACGTCGCATCTTGTGCGCGTAGACAATTATATTTTTTTGGAAAATCGAGATTTTAATTTTTATTATTTTCTTTAACATAGACAATACTATTTCTTAAAACAGCACCCTGACAATTTCTAAAGTCATCTTCGTCATCGGCTTCGCCTTTCTCAATTCATAGCCCACATCTTCTTTTTCTCTAATCTCAGCCTTAATTACCAAACAATTAAAATCTGAAAAAAAAACCTTACCTTAGTCTCAAATTTTCTCAAAAACTAGCGGATAAAAACCCAAAGTGTTTTCTACAAAAAAATTATTAATTTATTGTGCTGAATCGGCCCTTTAAATATTATCACTTAAAACGAGGTGACCTTATATGTACTTAAACAAAAAAAAAATATGGTCAGTTGATTAATGAGATAAATATTCAGAATAATATGACTGGTATCAATCTACTTCTTAATATATTTTTGAATGGTAGGTACACGCATTGAATAGTAAGAAACTAGTAGTTAAGCATACAATAGCAGTTTACCTGTGGTATAAATGTATAGGACATTAATTTATTTCAATTGCTATTGAGTGGCTATTGTTTCATTTTAAAATGAAGCTAATTTCATCCACATTGCTAAAGGCATTGTAGAATACAATGGCTATTATTGTAGAGCTTACAAAAACTTTTTAAAAATTATTGCTTTCCTTAGAAAAACTCTAGTAAAACCATCAAGCTTAGATGAAATGCAGAATCTCGAGTGAAGTATATCTTTAATTTTTTTTTATACTAATGTTATGTGAATTGGTTATAGAAACAATTGTTAAATGTTTTATTACGGTTTGCTATGTTGATTTATTGATTAAGTTTTATTGTTTTGAAGAACGATTTATTGAAGTGCCTTTTTATAGACGACTGTACAAATAAGTATTGTAGTGTTATTTATTGCTAAGTAACTTATTTATATACTGATATGTGAGTGTTACATAATATAATATCAATGAGATATCAATATTCTTTGCCATATGGTGAATAGTATAGACTTTGCCAGTAATAAACTTGGTCGAATAATGGATGCTTGTAATACATTTTATGGTTTGTAAAATTGATAATTATTTTAAAATTTCTTTGTATGTCTAATGTAGATTTGTCTGGGTGATAACGTTTCGAAGCCAAAATATGGAGCACTATTATTAGCGTTCATATTTTAGCTGTTTCATTGTGTACCCACAGTTTAGATTAAACAATTATCTAATATAATGATAAATAAAATAATATTTGAAGACTACACGTCCAAAAGAAATGTTTAGTTCAGCTTTCAGTAATTAATTGGCTTTGGGTATTAGAAATATGGTTTAAGACGGGTTTTGGTTTGTTTAGTAGTTGGTTTGAATTGTACGTTGACTAGTTACTGTAATATCTGGAATAAACAATATTATTACATTTTATTTGGATTTTATTTACTTTTAAACTAAAGGTACGCAGCTGAACTTCACACTACTAGAGTTATAACTGTAAACATTCATCTAATATAGATAGCTAGCAACTATTAATATTCATGAAAAAGTTTCTCACATTTTAGTTAATCAACTAAAATCCATCTCGGACTTAGCTCTATCACAATATTTCCGCGACAAATAACGTCATAATAATATACCATTTTCTATAGAAAACTACCTTACTAAATGGCAGCGAGTAGAAAAGATGGCGTCGGCCGTGACGTCACCGACCTGGTGATGGGAGGCGTGTCTGCGATGTTCGCCACTCTCTTCACGAACCCCATTGAGGTAAATTGTATCATTATTTATTTTTACAATCTTAAAAACCTAATATAAAGTCTAATCAATAATCCCGTAGAAAGATTTGACATATGCTAATGTCACTTTGTAAAATCTCAAACAAAGTTTGTACGAACGAACATAGTAAATAATGAAAAAGTACTTATGTATGCGAATTCCATCAGAGACGAGATGCACGGGATTAGGGAGTCGGAAACAAAGATAGGAATGGTTAAAAATTAATGAAAACCGGAAAAATTTAGTTAATATCGGATAAATAGATTGACCACTCAATATAGATGTAACAGAATCGGTGGCGCAGCGGTTAGAGGGTCGTTTTTAAAAGCTGTGCCAGAGGTCCCGGGTTCGATCCCGGGTCGGGATTTTTCTGTTCAGAAATAATCAGGGTGGCGGATTATTACGCGGAGTTTGGACTTTGGCGGTGTTTCACCCCCGTGCCTCGGAAAGCACGTAAAGCAGTTGGTTCTGCGCCTGATATGTCTCCCGTCGTGTCAGATTGATGTCACATCGGGCTAGGAGAGTGAAAGGAATAGAGAGTGCAACTGTGTTTGCTTGCGCACACACAGTTGCACTATAATATGTCCCGTAGTCGAAATCGGCTACAGAGACTATTTAGGTGTAACAGAAACCTTAACTTTAAGGAGCAATAACCGAAACCGGTTTGAAATTGTACTCGGTTTCAGTTACCTACGTGGAAATTTAAATGTGTTTGTTTTTCATTCGGCTTTTTTTTTCTTTCAAAAATGTTAATATTTTTATACCGACTTAACGAAACTAGCCTAAAAGATTGCTTAATAGAGTAAATAAAATAAAAATAATATTTAATTTAAGACGTTATAATAATTATTGAGTGAATGAATGACATTGATGGAATTCATTCTTCTAGTCACACCACTATTTATTTTTCGTCAAAAAGTAGTAACACTGTAAACGTCAAATCTTTCTACGGGATTATTGATTACACTTTACTTTGCTGATTATATAAATCAGTCCATGTTCACCTCTATGTAGTACTTGTAGTAGACTCAAAACGCTGCGGTCACGTGACTTTAATAACTGTAACCGAATACATATAGAAGCTAAGAAGCCATCTTAGACAATTAAGGTTTCTGTTATGATGCGGTATACATCATACTATAATTAAATTAAATATATTTTTATTTCGGACTTGATCCATAGATTACATCATACTATGACTGTGCTAGAAACGTACCAGGCAAAAAATATTAACTGTATTGAAACAATGACACTGTTCTCCCACTAGACCGTTTCGTCACCGACCAACACCGTCGCGTGTCGTGCACGGAGCGTGTCAGCACTGGCAAAATACGCTTCATATAACGGTGAGACAGAACGCTGTAAATCCGTTCAGTGGTAGTAGAGCGTGTTGCTTTTCGTGGCTGATACGCTTCAAGCACGGTCTGTTATAAAACGGTTTAGTGGGCCTTAGACCTTTTAATGCAAAGTAAGTAAAATCATGTGTCCTGAAAATACTTCCTTTATTAACGCATCGTCTCCCAACTGACAACGAATCGTCATTATCACCATCATATTCATAAACTATTTAGATAGTCGACAGCCTTCCTTTCCTTCTTCTTTCATGTACAGGTCGTGAAGACACGTCTGCAGCTGCAAGGCGAGCTCAAAGCACGAGGGCAGCACGCAGTGCACTATAAAAACGTGCCGCATGCGTTGTTTGTGGTCGCGCGCACCGAGGGCCTGGCTGCCTTGCAGAGCGGCCTGCCTGCTATGCTGGGTTTCCAATTCTTTCTTAATACCTTCAGGTGAGACCGTGAGACTAACATTACATAGTATTTTAAACTCCCTGCTAGAGCCAGTATTACCGCGAGTTAATAACCAACAGCCCCATCTATTGACGCGAGACTGCAACTGTTTTTTCACGGGAGAAAGAGCTTGCAAGGCCTGCCAGCTATGCTGGGCTTTCAGTTCTTTCTCCAAACATTCATATGAGAATTGGATGGAGCAATTGAAATAACGCATACAAAATGAGGCTTTGTAGGTCTTCAGCTGGCTCAAAGTAACGTAGCATGCCTGACTTATCAGCGACCCTACTCCTAATGTGTGAGCAAGCTCAAGGTGCTACGCAGATGGTGAAATTCAGACATAAGTGTTTACTTATAGGAGGATAATATACTAGATCCCAACATTGAGCACGAACATTTTTATCTAAGTCATGGTTGTTATTCTCGTATGTATATTTAAGTATGTATGGGAGACGCCCCCGTCATAATCGTTGTCTGGTACTTCGTAACACAAGGAAGAAAATTCCTTACCACGAAACCAAACAATTGGTGTGTTGTCTGGCGCATATTTATTTATCTTTATTATGCGGTTTCAGGTTAGGAGTATACCGCATCTCCGAGCGCCGTGGCCTAACCACGGACTCTACCGGCCGCACGTCCATATTCAAGGGTTCCATAGCGGCGGGCGTGGGGGGTGCCTTAGGCTCCATCGCGGGGACGCCCTTCTTCCTGGTGAAGACGCGGCTGCAGGCGCAGGCGGCGCGCGCGATCGCGGTCGGGCACCAGCACGCACATAGCGGGACTCGAGCTGCGCTAGCTGAAATCTATAGGAAAGAGGGCGTTAAAGGTACGTTAGCTTTCTTGCGGGTCACATGTCACTTAAAACAAGAGGCGAGATGCAAGCGGTTATGGTTCTTAATGTGGTTAGGCGATTATGACCCCGATAGTAGCTATAATATGTAAGTGGTGTACACATGTACCGTATTCAAATCCCAAAGTACTGCCAAAAATCCGATTAGTTAAAGAAATAAAATAATCCATACCTATCATTGTTGGCTGTTGTACATTTTACTTCATTGATATTGTAATTCCTGACGCTGTTAAGTAATTCTTTAACTAAGGCATCCTGAAGATCAACTTTGTGGTATGCATCTTGCTGCAACAACGAATATTAATAATATGAAAGGAATGCTTTTCCGCATGATTACAAGAAGATAACATCCTTATCCTATAGTACTCATTTTCTTAACAACAAAAAGTGACAATTTACTGGCTCTCCACTTTACTCGCTACGTGTGATCAGCCTATATCCAGACATAAGCTGCCCTTCTGCCTCATTATTAGAAGATAACATTCTAAGTAACTCTGTTATTCCCCAGGTCTTTTCCGCGGCGTGCAGCCTCAGATCCCCCGCGGGGCGGTCGGCAGTGGCTCGCAAATGGTCAGCTTCTCCTTCGCCAAAGAACAGCTGCTGATCCACGGATTCTTCACAGAGTCCCCCATACTGCTGTCGTTTGTGGGAGCCAACCTTGGAGGGCTGGTGATGACGCTGTGTCTCAATCCGTTCGATGTGGTCGCTACGAGGCTTTCTAATCAAGGTTGGTCAACTGTTTTTAGGGTTCCGTACCTATAAAGGTAAAAAACGGAACCCTTATATCACTTCGTTGTCGGTCTGTCTGTCCCTACTCTTTTTCTCAGGAACGTGTGGAGGTATCGAGCTGGAACTTATTTTTTAATATGCGCCATGCAACGCACCGTTGTCTTCGTTTAAAATTAAGGAATTGTCTTCCTTGTGTTACCTAAGAATACCAGGGGCCCTATTTTTGAATCACTCGCTTGGATATGGCGAGTGATTTTCGTTCGAAAACTAGTTTTTTTCTATGACTTAATTCATCCTCGAACGAAAATCACTCGCCATCTTGAAGCGTGATTCAAAAATAGGGCCCCTGGCAATGATTATAACGGGGGCGTCTCCCATAAATACTTAAATACATATAACATCCATGATTTATGGGCAAATGTTTGTGTGAAAAGCACATTTGCCCCTTGCGGGATTCGAACCCGCATGGCGTCGTAGTCAGGAGCGGTAACCACTGCACCAAAAGCGTCGTCAAATACCTCATAGATCAGTCTTTTGATGTTTGTATAACCGCCTATATGAGTTGCTCACGTCTATCCTATCCATTTCGATCAAACGTCTTTTTGTATGTTTAATGTTTCTCGGGAAGCATTTAAACATGTTCACATTAAGCTGGACTCGTGTGAACAGGAGTGAAGTTCAGCTTCAGTCAAACACACCCTTTTAACACGTTCCGGGACAGTGGACGCCTACAGGTGTGAAAACGATAGTATATCTATTGTGTCTGGAATACTGTCCCGGATCGTGTTAAGATAGCTTTAAAGGATTTGACACACTGTAAGCTTTCTGCGGTCAGGTCAATAGAAGCTATTGTGTGGACCTACCGCAGAAGGCATCCAGTGTGCTAAATCCTTAAGACCCTCTCTAAACCGTTCTATAGTCTATAGATGTAACTTTTTTGTACCTAAATATTTAGAGACAAACTTGCGAAACAAATCATATTATCTGTGTAGCCATTATTTGTGAAAGATACAACTTGAACGAATCTCTATATCTACTCCATTCCATTACTAAACGACACCCTTTTACTCTTTCCCAGCGGTGGACGCCCAGAACCGGGGCCTTTTATACAAGGGCATGGTTGACTGCTTCGTGAAGATGCTTCGCTCGGAGGGCGCGGGGGCCCTTTACAAAGGCGTGGGGGCCAACTACGCGCGGTTGGGGCCCCACACCGTGCTACTACTCGTCTGTTGGGACCAGCTCAAGGCGCTGGAGACGCGGTTACGGAGCCTCGAATAGTGACACTAATAACATCTACCGCTGTCGACCATAACAATAAAAACTAAACTCGGCGTGATATGAACTGAATTGTCATTTTCCTATATCTATCTCGCTTACTGAGAAAGCGGCACGGTTCCCTATAGCTATTGCTCCTCTATCTCTAACCGTATTCCTATCTCTATTGGCGTTATGGTGCCACGACTCACTTTATAGCACGCTGAGTTTAGGTAGCGCTGTGTACGCTGCTGAACGGGCTCAAACTCAAGGGTCCGGGTCCAGCCAGTCATAGCGACAATGATGTATGAACTTTCTGCATTCCCAGTGCTTGACTGGTAGAGGATTCCCTAAGGGATTAAGCCCGCCAATTGTACAACTTATAGCGCAATAATATATTTAAATAAATAAACTAAAGGGGGGGGAGGGGGCTCCAAAGCTATGGCTTGTTCGTGGCAATGTTCTGTGATTATAAATATTGGTGCTAAATGAACCTATGTTTATACAATAGGATACTGTAGAAACAAATTATTGTGATAGACCAGTTTAAATATTGAATCGGCCTCATTTAAAAATATACCAAAACATATCTTTCAATGCTAAAATATTTTTTGCAGCACCTTATTACAAATTTAATTTCAACGAACAACGGAAAGCAACAGCAATACCTAATGGTCGAAACTATTTTATGTACTGTGCTATTCATGATTCCTATATATATATATATATATATATATATATAAAGGGTGTAAATAATAGGTACAGATCACGGGTATAGTATAGAGTATAGATAGAGTAAGTAAAAACATATGCATTTAAGCATTATCAAAAGAAAAGTTTCTACCTTGTCACAATCAAATAGCTTGAATTTTATTTTTTATATCTTTGTAACATTGTACTATGACGTAGAGTAGTGGTTACAAAATTATTACCTTTTTCATGTACACAATGTTAATGATGTGATGAATAAATAGGCTAACCTGTTTTTAAGTTTTAATTAACGACGAATAAATCTATCTTGAAAAAAAAATAACTTTGTTTCTTTCCACATTCTTAACAAAAAAATATGAGCATTATTAAGTATTTTTAGAAACCTAATCGTGCCTGAGAAACAGTGAACATAAAAAATATAATAAGTATAAAAAATACTAGTAAACATAGTACTTATGTTTAGAATCCTACTTCCAATCAATATTAATGCGAAAGTTTGTGGGGTAAGATGTAGGTTTGTTACTCCTTCACGCATAAGCTATTGGATGAATTTTGCTGAAACTTTACAATAATATTATAGCTGATCATACATCGGAAATAGCACCGGCCTAAGTTCATAGCGATATATATATTACGCGGGCAAAGCCGCGGGGGACCGCTTCTTCTGAGCGCTAGCCCACAATTATCCCGAAGCTGTGGTAGGGCCTATGTTGGGACGTGTATAAGTGCCCCCAGTGGGTCTCTCTTAGGGATAATAATTCTATGGTCTATATGTAAAAATAAACAACTTTTATGACTTTTATTTAAGGCTAGTGCAAGTAACGCCATCTTATTTATGCGTGACAAGAACGGGAACTAAAGTTAACGTTTCTCTGTTTTCTCACTAGGTGGCGCTGCTAGTCAGTTAACTCGCGCGATGTTCTGATTTTTCCGGACGACAAAACCCCCGCGGTAACATATAACTGGCACTCTGGTTTCCCTTCAAAACGTATAAATCTTTCGCCTTTTACTAAAGATTTCCGTGGAGGGGAACACTCAAATGAGTCTAACTCAATTTTTGTCGCCTTGCTTCGTGCAAGGCTAATAAACAATACATCGTGACTGTCAGGTCTGCCTGTGTGGTCGCTAGATTTAGATGAAATATATTGAGAAATTTAGTACTTAATTGGTACTATTTGGTACCTATCGATAAAAAAATAGTACCTCAGCCCTTGGAATATTATATCATAAGTCTTATACACAGGCCATCCTGACGTCAGGTTGGCCTGTATGAAATTATATTTGGGTAACTGTTATAGGTATCATTCTGGAACCTATGCTAGCATTTAGTACCTATTTGGTACCTGAGAAAATATATATTACATTTTGAAATATCATGATATTTTTTTAGATTTTGGATTTTATAGATTTCCCATAATTCATATTTGATCCCTTTTACTACTCGTTTTTAATCATTTATATGTTACCGGCGTAATTTGTTTCCCCCCTATGTCCTATTTAGGGCATCTACGAATCCAACAAATTTAAAATCATGAAAATCGGTCCACCAGTTCTCGAGTTATAGTGGTATTTATAAGTGGTGTAACTTACAAGACTTTCTTTCTTTATGTACATAAATAACTAGCAAATCCAGCGAACTTCGTTTCGTCCCGGTCCCGTTTTATGGTCATTATGCTATTTGGGGCCCAGACAAATCCAACAAAGTAAAAATCATGAAAATCGGTCCACCTGTTCTCGAGTTTTAAGTGGTTTAACTAACCTAACTGCCACGGGAACCAATGAACCCTGCGCGACCAACCAGTTTTTAGGGTTCCGTAGCCGAATGGCAAAAAACGGAACCCTTATAGTTTCATCAAGTCTGTCTGTCTGTCTGTCCGTCCGTATGTCACAGCCATTTTATTCTGAAACTATTAGCATCACACCGCTGAAACTTGGTAGGTAGGTGTATCTTCTTTACCGCTTTCCGATTCAGGTACAAAAAATTTGAAAAAATGATATTATAGGGGGGGCTGCCATACATGAAACTAAAACCAAAAAATATTTTTTTACTCAAACCTATTCGTGTGGGGTGTCTATGGATAGGTCTTTCAAAATGACATTGAGGTTTCTAGAACCATTTTTTCTAAAAGTCTAACGTTTGAGATATAGACGCTTCCAAAGTGGTAAAAAGGGCGCCCCCCCCCCCCCCCCCCATCTAACTTTTGAACAAAGGAAGTGAAAATTTTAAAAAAATTATGTAAAGTAGATCTCAACATAAACTTTCAACGAAAATTGGTTTGAGCGAAATCGAACCAGCAGTTTTTGAGACATGTGCTATAAGTGAAAGTAAGAATACCTAATTCAGTTAAAGTTGGCACGGAACCCTCAGTGCGCGGGTCCGACACGCACTTAACCGGTTCTTAAATATTGTTACCACTAGTAAATAATAACATTCGATCATCTGGTGAAATAACCGCACAATTGCATATTTGCAAATTATACAGGAGAGCACTTTAAAGTTTATGAAAATGTTTTGCATCTATCCTGTTCGGAAAATACATATAACTTTCCTGTGTAGATAGCCGGGTGGAAAATAGCTTATCCATCCCTAGGGTGGAAAGTAATTTAGTTTTAATTGACATGAGATAGAGTCAAGGCCTGCAGTCAAAGCTTGGAACAAAGATAATTGAGTCACATCATGTTATTAAAATAACAAACATTTTTGCTTAGCTATAAATTGAAAATCATATTGTGTAGGTATTATGTATAGTCGTTGATTAAAAAATATTCAATGTCTAATTTTAATTCAAATAACAATTAAAATATTTGGCTGCCCGCCATAATGCCAAGATGTTTTTTTTTTTAATTTTATATTATACTCGTGCTTCGTCCTCGAGATTAGTATTCCTACCTAATTATATTAAAACCTAACAATATAAACAAACACTATGTAGTAACGCGTAAGTGTTGCCACTTCCTTGCACTTAGTTTAAATATTTTTTAACATTTCCGTGTGAATAAAATAAATTCACACGGAAATGATAAAATGACACAGTTTCCGGCAGAAAATTAAAATATTTTCTTAAGGAAAAGGAAATACGTCATCTCCCCACCAACGACCCCACCTCGTTAGATTCTCGCAGTCGTGGCCTCATTCGCAAGTTAGTGCTCAACCACTTCGCACTTCAACGAAAAGAAAAAACGAAAATACCATTCAGTATTTGGCAAATACATTGAAACAATTGGAAAGAAAGATAAAACGCTCAAGAAAAAGAAGATTGTTGACGGATTCATCCAGCTCTTCGTAAAGTTCAAGAAGCAGCTTGTCTCAAAGCTCAAGTAACGCTTCACCAGCTCCATCAACTTTATTAGTGTTATCAGACCAAGGTTAGTTTTTATTATATAATATACCCAGTGCATTTAACACCTATGGTGTCATTCCAGTTAATATTAACTGATGTGAGGTGAATTCAACCTCAAGGAATACACACGCGGATATTTTCGCAGTATTCCGTGCACCCATGGTGCATTAGCGACTCCATGAGTTGCCGACACCCATGGTGTCGTACCTTATTTGTAACCATGTTACATCACGCTGACAGTCAGCCAAACTGCGCCCATGGCGCCAATTCAACAACCATGTTGTTGATACAATCCGTATTCCGTGCACCCATGATGCATTAGCGACTCGATTGAATGAGTTGTCGACACCCATGGTGTCGTACCTTATTAGTAACCATGTTACATCACGCTGACAGCCAGTCAAACTGCACCCATGGTGCATTAGCGACTCGATTGAATGAGTTGCCGACACCCATGGTGTCGTACCTTATTTGTAACCATGTTACATCACGCTGACAGTCAGCTTAACTGCACCCATGGTGCCAATTCAAATAACCATGTTGTTGATACAATCCAAATGCTCATCAACTTTTCGTTCTTCATGCACATCGGCACGAAGACTACGAAAATGTAGCGACAGCAGAATCTGGTCCTGCCACCGCTTCATCCGC